>JAFBJY010000457.1:0-132150 GCA_016801885.1 Toxotes chatareus | reverse complement strand
CCGGAGCCCTCATGTTGCTAGTATTGCCACAGTACTTTAGCTTAGTGCGGCAAAGTTTGCAGAAAACGTACGTCCTCTCGACGTGTTTAGAACTCCTACCATGAAAACCACTAACTCTTTTAGCCCAGATAGAGTTGGATGGATTGGCTGGTTGCCGGGTAATGCTTCTTCTTCGTCAATTTCACGCGCCTCTCCTCTCTCTACCATAGCAAGCTCGCTCGCTGGCTCTATTACAGGGTGTTTTGCTATGACTGTTAGTCAACAGCTCCGCCTTGCGGTTAAATCCTGTATGACAGCCAGTACCTGGAGAGTCACTGCAGTGTATTACAAAAAAAAAAAAAAAAATCGATCTTTGGAAATTCAATAATCGATAATCATCCATAATATAATCATCTATCCCTCCTCTGTGACATCACTTCCAGCCCTCCTCGGTGACATCACTCCTAGACCTCCCACCGTATCCCCCCCACCCTGTATGACATCACTCTTGTGACCCTCCTACTGTATCCCCATTCATCCTACCCCTTCATTGTTTTTCATTGAACATATATATATAAATTAGGTCTTTGATGTGAACATTTGGGTGTGCTTGTTGTGAACATTTATTTGTGCTTGATGTGAACATTTGTTGTGCTTGTTGTGAACATTGGTCGCTTTCTCCTTGTGGTCACATGGAAAGAGCTCAGATCAAAGGGCAATGTTGTAGACTTAAGTGGCGTCTCATGACGATGCATTGTTGATTCGAAAGCGTGTCACAAAGGTGATAAATACGTCTCCTTCCTCCGTTTGCTACTCCCCCCCGCTTTCTTGCTCGATGCTGCCCTGTATCCCTGGGAAAACCCTCCCACATCGCTCACACCCTCTCCAGCACTTTCTGCAGGAAGATAAATAAACAGTATAAATAAAATGCTTATAAACTTCTGAAAATACAAACTTTCAAAGTTGCAAAATAAAATAAAATTGAGGAGCGCATAAAAGTCCTTTCCCGTTTCCTTCCATGGTCCTACTCTCTGCAGTGTGTATGTGAAGGTCCCGGATCTGCAGAAAGTTTCATACCACACAGAAAGTTTCATCAAAGGGCCGAAGTGCACGTTGATCTGGCGCTGCCTCAAGATGCCATTTGTTGTCAAGTGCATCAAAGAAAATAAAAACAGAGAAAGGTATAAATGTGCAAGTGAGAAAGTAACGTCGGTACATAGGACCGGATTACACGACTTGATGACTCGTGGTAGGAATACTGAATTCTATCAGCTTGATCTCAATGCTTTTAAAAATATTCCAAAAAAGTAAATAAAACATTGTAGTTTTTCTTAGAGGTTACCGCTTGTGCTTGGAAATACACTCCTCCGCAGAAAAACTTTGTTTACCGGTAAGTCTCCCCAGAACAGCTATATTCATTTTAAACGCCTTATTTAGTAACTTATTTAACGAGGGTTTCTTCTTGTTAAAAGTTACTCCAGATGAGTTTGAAGACCCCAACTTAACGCAGTCAGACTACGGGTAAGAGAGTATATCTGAACTAGAAAATAAACAGCTGTTGAATTAAAGAGTTGTACGCAGGTCATTCACTATAAATACTTATGATTTAGTAGAGCGTGCTGAGCTGCGCTTTGGGAGATCGGATACGTCTGCCGGAGGTATGGACAAGACAGTGGACGAGGATTTTGTACCGACCATTCCATCCGCCTAAAAGCCTTCAGACTCCGGGTTAAGCGCCAACATCAGCCCGATCTCGAACGGGGCCTCCAAAATATCCACGGAATTTCCCGGGAAAACAGGACACCCTTCAGTAAGGGTAAGTCTCTGGTTTATTTTAAATGTATTTTTTAAATTAAAAGAGATGCTGCTTACGGCTCGCCTCCTTGTTTCTACCGTGCTCAAACTTTGAAATGAATGCCGCAAGGAAGGAGGGGCGCGTTAGAATCTTCCCCCAATGTTTAGAGAGCAGCGTACCCAGAGGTGCGAGTACTTTTAACTAAAAGAAAACATTTAAAGAGTAATTCCTCGAATATTTAAAAGTAAACAAATCAAATAATGATTCCAATTATTGTGCGGTGTTTATTGTGAACATTTGTGTGTCCATAGAATTTAAAACCAGTCCCTCTAAGCATTTCCCTCCTAAAAACATCTCATCGTGAGAGACACTGATGTTCTGGAGGCAGGTCACTCAGAAAAAATATTGCTGATTTAATAGAGACACTGATCGATCTTCGGGGACATCTGCAATCTGCCGGGGTGCGGAGAGACAGGGGACGAGGATTTTGTAAATGCTCGTCCGACTAAAAAGCCTTCGAGACCCACGGTAAACGTCAACATCAGCCCGATCTCGGAACGGAACGGGCCCCCAAAAATAAACGCCTGAAGTTCCGGAAAACAGGACGCTCCTTCAGTAAGGGGTAGTTTTTGGTTTTTTTTTTTAAAATTAAAAGAGTGCTTACGGTCAGCCTTGTTTCTACCGGTCAATTTTGAAATGAATGCCGCAAGGAAGTGAGGGGCGTGTTAGAATCTTACGCTAATGTTTAGAGAGCAGCCAGCCTAGAGGCTGGCAGAGTACTGTGTAACAAAATGAGAATACATTTTAAAAGAGTAATCCAGCGTATATTTTTTTAAAAGAAAAGAATTCAGATAATGATTCAATTATTTTGTGTGCATGCATGCCCCAGAATTTCAACTCTCCCTTTTTTTTTTACCTCTTTAAAACATCTGTTCTGTGAGTTTTAAAAAATATGATTATCTGGCTATGTTTAGATTATCACCTGCCAGTCCAGTCAATCAGCAACAGGTTGATACATCGGACAATCGGGTGAAGATCTGGGAAGCGTGCAATTCAGAAGAGGATTTGGGTCCACGCTCTGCTTCTGATTCTGGCTCAGGTTCTGTTCCCACCCGGTCATTCTCAACATCGGGGGGATCTAAAAACCTTCCCATCGTGGAATATTTTTATCAATAACGCCTTTCCCACTTTCATTCTGGGTTTTAAAAAAAGACAGAAATGGATAAAGAATTTGAAGTTATTCCAGGAGTCAGACATTGTACAAGAGCTGAATAACCTTCCACCTGTGTCTGAAATAAATGTTCAAATGCCGGTGCAGAAAATTCTGGCAGAGAATTACTTAACCATTAGAAATGCTCTCCAGCATCTTTTGCTTCTGTCGGCGCCAGCAAACCCTGAACATTATTTCCAGCCATAGAAAATGCTCAAGCCTCGCCTCCCCTAGCTCACCCACAGCGATGCTGTGTGCTCCCCGGTACCTCATCATCATCAGAGAGCAGACTTGTTCCAGAGCATCGAGGGGAAATTTTAGAATCTCCACATTCCCCTCCCATCCACTTCCAGAACAACGACCCGTGACCGTTTTAACAATGTTGAAATAAGACGCATTCATCCCTCCCCTGAAAATGTACCTGCCCTTTGCACAATTTTATATAGATGTTATGAGCACCCTCAGAGATCTGTCTGAGGAGGCAAGATCAAATGCTAGGCGAATGAGGGACCCAGCTAGAGTTGAGAGGAAAAAACGACACAGCATGTCCTCGGACCGTAAAAGGGGGATGCCATCCTTCCGTGCTTGGGGGTCTGCTAGAAAGGTTAGTAATCCAACGAGATACGCTTCAGAGGGTAACCTGGAATTAATTGTCCAGGTGGTAAGAAATCCTAACGGAGGCGTGAAACGTAAACTTCAAAAAACTCTAGACTGCAAATCATCAAAAAAAAAGAACGCCATCTTATGTAGATACAATACTGAGACAATACGCTCCCCTGTTTCGCATCTGCCTAGCTCATCTCCAAACCCCGGGGCACTGTCAATGAGGCTGTCAAAAGAGGGAGAGAGTTGAACCCCTTTTGCAGGTCTGACCAAAAAAACTTCTGTGACTTTAGCGATGTTGAAAAATTTGAAAATATTCTCAGACGAAATTGTGGTCTTTCACAGGACTACAGATGACCCGCCCCTCTCATTTTGAGACTGACTTTTCCGATCGACAAATCCTGCTTTTTGCTTATTTCAAAACCATTACTACGTATACTTAATCTGAAAGGTTTTCTGGGTGCTAGCATGTGTGTAGTATTGTTACAAGACCTTTGAAAACTCTACACGCACAGCTGCCCCGGGGTACTGCCGCCTGCTGTGCCCTCTGTCCGTTGGGAGAGGGTCACAGGCGGTATGCCAGGACTGCGGCAGGACTTTTGTACATCATGTGTTTTTTCCAAACACAAAGAGCCCCAGCAGGGGGGTGAAAGCAATCAGTACCTGCAATATGGTTAAACGATGCAGGGATTGCAGAAATCTGTACACAGTTCCTGCCAGTAAAAGAGCGGGTTCACACCTGCCCTCTAAGAAGTGTCACATCTGTGGGGAAAAGTAGCCCTCGACGGTTCTGAGCGCGAGCAGCACCAATGCTACATCCAGCCTCTCCGCCTGTGACAGAGCACAGTGAGAAATTGTTTTACGATTTTGAAACATTTGTTGACAGGGAAGGGGTGACGCTCCTTATTTGGTCTGCCCCCAAAACGTGGAAGGTAAAGAGGGGCCTCATACGGTTTAGACTGTGAAGAGACTTTCTCCCTGATTTCGGGAAACCTCTTTACCAGGGAGCCACGTTATAGCTCACAATGCACGAGGTTTTGATAGCTACCTGATCCTCAACTGCATGATAGAACTGGGCTAAAACCTTCATGTCATCATGCACGGTAGTAAAGTTTTGAGTTTCTGACCCGGTTTTCCCGCTTAAAATTAATCGACTCGTATGTTTTTCACCATCCCTCTAAATGCTATGCCTAAAGCTTAGGTTTTGGACCAGAGAAAGGGAAATTTCCCCTAAAGGTTCAGCCAAAGGAGCGCCTGAGATACGCGCCCGCATCCTCCTCCGCCGATTATGGTGTAGATCGATGACAGCGATCAGCGAACGGGAGTTTAACAGTTGGGAAACAGTTCTCAAGGCATCTTTGACTTGAAAGGAAGCCCTGCACTACGTAAAACGATGTGCTATCCTGTTAGAGGGATGTCCGATCCAGGAACCAGTTTCTCAAAGATATTGGGTGGATCCTTTCACAGCATGACTATCGCCCCTGCCTGCATGAAAGTGTTTCACCAATTTCCTGCCCCCAAATCCTTAGCCATACCTTCACCCATAACTACAGGCGCCCTGTAAAACTATTCCCAAAGCCCTTTCCCTCCAATGGTTAGAGTGGGTAGCACAGTGAAAACAGATTTATCCAACATGGGTAAACAGAGGTGAAAAAAAAATTGGCCCTTACTTTGTGACGGTTATGGGGAAAATTTATGGTGTAAAGCGCGGTTGGGAGTTTTTAGGCTGCTTTATCATGGTTGTCCTACCTGCTTTCAACCTCAAGAGACATGCCCTCTGACAGGAGCCCCATGAAGGCTGCATGAAGCTACATCAGCGAAACTACAGAGACTAAAAAAGTTTACGGGGTCCGTACGATCGCATGAGAGACATGATTGGTCTGAGATGAAGCGCTCATCCTTGGGTGAAAAAATTTCTTGAACGCTTCGAGCCCTGAACCTCTCTCCCCAGCCGTCGTCCGGGGCAGGACCCGCGCCTGAAGCTGAGACACACGGCAGCCCTGATAAACCGCCGGCGTACGAGGACGGACGCCCTGTGCTTTCACGTTAACTGTAGCTTCCCCCGACCCATTAGGGGATCCACCATCATTTCCAAAGACTTTGATGACCCAAGAAACTACTTTGGGCTCATCAGCCGCAATTCCTCTCGCGGTCTGTTTTTCCCGTACTACCTTTCAAAACGTCTCAAGGTAATTGGTATTCACCCCCTGCCGCAGTGCAGAATCAAACAATCAGACATCCGCGCAGACACGACGATGAGGCTAGAGCGCCTGCGGGGTGGGCAGTGTTGAATTCATCAAATGTCTGGATCGGGGTCAGGGGTTGTGAGATTAAAAGTATGGCACTTTGACAGACGTAGGACTCCATCTTTTTTCGATTTCATACATATTTCCTGAAAGGAAAGCAGGAGGTTCAGGTACTCCCAGAGGCGGTGGGTGAGGAAAGCCCAGAAAGTACATCAGAGACTACCGGGTCCATCAAGGCATTCAATTAGATGCTGGCAAAATAGGGAAACCGAACCCTGCCAGGAGACAGGTGTCTAAGCCTGCCTCAACAGCTTCTGGGGGAGTTTGCTCCCAAAAAACAAACATGACAAAAAATGAGATTGCAGTGACCGAGCAGTTTTTTCCGCTTCATGTTTTCAGGACAGTATCATGTCAAATACTTTGCCTTCTCAGTGACAAAACCGCTATGGTTCAGTGGAAATACCACAACGAGCGTGTACCCCGCAGATCCAATAATGTTTTCATCGCTGCCTTCACCACCCCCACGCCCCCCTCAAGCTGTACGGGTATCTGGAGCAGCTAGAGACAGGGTCCTCTACACCGACACGACAGCGTGATTTATTCGGTGAAAAGAGGAGTCCCCTTGAACTGGGTCAAATATCTGGGGGACTTGACGGATGAGTTGGGAGGTGACAGTACAGAAACGCCGCCGCTGGTCCCCCAAAAATTACGCCTACCAAACTAGAAAGAGTAAAAGGTAGTGATGCGGTCAGGGGATCACTCAGACCCCAGAGTGCAGCGAGGGAAACTTTTTATACTGTGAAAGAGCTGGTGGAGGGTTATTTGGACAAGTCTAGGAGAAAGGGGTGGGTTCACTCCTCAGCAAAACATCGCTAGGGATAAAGAGACTGTTGCTGAAAAATTCAGCATTCCACAAAAAATTCAGATGGTATGACAAAAGACGTTGTTTAGCGAATCAGTCTGCTTTCGCTATTGATCATATCACCATGTTGGGTGGAAGAAATCAACTTTTACCCCAGACTTACTGCACCTTTTTTATGTCTGTGGTGGGACCCCTGGGTGTGGAAAAACCCATTTTTTAAAAAGTGTATTAGAAATTTAAAAAATTTGTAAATATTGTACCGGAAAATGTAGTGTGGATTTATACCTTTTTAACCAATGTATGCTGATTGCAAAAGACAAATAAAATATTAAATTTGTTGAGGTCTGCCTGAATCTTTTGGAAGACGACAACCTGTTTCCTCCCCAGCAAACCACCTGATTATTCTGGACGATGTTATTTTTTAGGCCTCTGACCATCCTGAAGTGGTTAGAATTTTCATACAGTCAGACATCATAGACGATGAGCGCAAGATGCTCACTCAAAAAGTATTTCATCGAGGAAATACAGCCCACCATCAGTTTAAACAGTAATTTATTGGTGCCTTTAAAAAACCTCGATAAATTACAGGTGAATGTATTAGCTCTCTAGATCTTTCCTTCCAAAAAGTTTTTTTTTTTTGAAAGTTTTTAAGACGGCCAAAGACCCCCACGGTATTTAATCGCGACCTCACCACCTGCCCAGAACGGTACAGACTGGGGACCGGATACTTCCTGTCAGTGGCCGGTTTACGCTCCAAAACCCAGATAAATTCCTCCTCCGACATGGTGCTTATAAAAGGGAAAGGTCCCCTTTCTCAAAGTTTCTGTACTCTACTCTCAGAAACGCAGAATTCTTGCTCACCTCGCCAGACTTTCAACGCCTTTGTGGAGATTGCATTCAATCTTTGAAGGCAACATTCCCTCATCTCAGAATACACAAACTAAGAGACAGAAAAAATTATCAGACTGCTGGCAGACAGGAAAGTGGTTTGAATCCAAAAAGCAAGTGTTGAAGAAGCAGACGGCGGGTTCTTTTACCCTACTTTCAGCAGCTATACCTATCATCAAACCGTGAGGAGGACCAAATTTGAAAATAAAATGTCTCTGAAGACAACCCAGAAAAAGTTTCTCCTCTCACCCCAGCAGTTGAACCGCCTGACCGCCTGGGAAACTTCTTTCATCAGACAGAGCCAAGATGATTTGGGTGTTCAAATGAGAAATTTTTTAAAAGAACCCGGGTTGAGTTCCTATGAAAAATTAAAAATACAATGCGCTCCTGCAAAGATACCTCGCTTTTGATCAAGCAGGGTCAAAGAGGAACATCTAGTGACTTTGTTTTTTGCATCATGACCCCGAGAGGTGGTTGAAGGAGTTCTCGAAAGAGGACACGGCGGACCCACGGTCGTTCTCAAAAGGATTCAAGTGAGAGGGAGCAGGATTTAGATGAAACGGTTTGTGAATATTAAAAGCTTCTCCTCGCGATCAGGAAATGCAGAGGTGATGAAGAAATTATCTGAGGGGGAGGGGCTGGACTTCAAAAGGGAATTTGTTTATAAAGGGAAGACCGGAAAGGGTCTCACATGATTGATTTATTTAAAACCTTTCTTATAAAAAAGGGCGAAAACCGCGCACCGTTGGTTTGGGCGAAGTTTTTGAGTGTTCTGAATGATCTTAATCCCATTATCTGTCGTGAATCCTCAAGCACGTGAACAGTTTCTGCCCCTCAAAACCAGACTTGCCCGATCTTTGGGAGGGAGCAGAAGAAAAAAAAGAAGAAAGTTCACCTATCTCCTCGATGGATTACACCGCGGAAGAAGATAAAAACAAAAAAATGAAAAAACTTCTGGGTGGATCGATTTTCCCCCTAAATGTAACAAAAAGACTCTACCCTTTTTCTCAATAAAATCTTTTATTCTTCAGCGTGTCTACGGTACATTTTTATTATGCTTTTACAAGGATAAATGGAGAAATAACAGGATCATCTGTAGCAATCTTTAAACATTTGTAAAGAACAAGTCAGGTGGGTAAAAAAGTCACACGGTTTGATTTTGATACAACGAGGTATTTTTTCACAAAGTCAGTTAAGTCATGTCATTTTTGGGTCGTCCTGAGGGTAGCGGGGCTGATAAGATAACTGTAGGGGCTGGGAGAGATAATAAACACAGGATGGCTGCAGCGGACAGTGGTGGAAGCTGTTGATTGTGGTACAAATCTTTGTAGAACGGTCTTCCAAAAACTGCAAGATGGTCGAAGGGTAATGAGCAAAGCTAGGGGCAAAACCCTAGAGTTAAAAAGGTGGCTACGCCTATTTTCTTCCAGAGTCAAAGCCAGCCAGTGCTCTCCTGGCATGTGAATGGGTGTGGACGATAAAGACGGGGTTCTGAACATAAAGTCAGCAAGGGAGTGATCCGAGGCCCACACACCAAAATACATCCCCAGCAGATGATGCAAAAGATTTTCCAGCTGATGGTTATCCATTTTAGTTAATAATAATCCACCAGCACCTGCCGTTTTGAGTTGATTTCCAAAAAGGAATCGTAACAGGCGATACAATCAGAGTGGTAGTGTGGGGGCAGGGAACTCTGAATCTCATCTCCAGTCTTAATTCCCGTTGGAAATGGGGACAAAGCGCTTTCTTCTCCGGTTGAGATTGAATACAAACAAAAAGTAACCGTCTTAAATTTCGACGATCGATGCCCCAGAGGTAAATCTTTTAGATGTCTCCCCCGGGGAATGAACATGTTGTAAAATTCTCTGACCAAATCCGTCGTTAAATCGAGGTTGGGCTATGGAATCTGTTTGCCCTGACAGAGGGCCAGATATTCCACGCCGTTGTGGATAAAATTGAAAGGGGGACAGCCTCGAGCCTGTGAAGGCTTCAGGTTTACCATGCCCAAAACCACGATGGCTTAGCCGGAAAGAGATTCTCCTGATTACAACCCGGAATTCTCTGAATGGAGTAGGTTTTAACATTGATGCGTGACAAGGTAGAGCGCGCCTTCAGTAAACGCCATGGCAAGCGCACGGCCGGAAACGGTGACTTTTTAAAACAGAGAGGCCCCCAATATTTTCAAACGAAAATTGAGTTGGGGGCCCCCTCAGGCAGAAAGAGCTGGAGCGGTTCAGTTTAATTCTCATATCCACGTTGTTCAAAAAGGAGCCTCGCAGAAAAACAGGTCGCTGTGGAGAGGACCCATCAGGTGTACTTCTCAGAATTGTCTGGGAAAGGGAGTCTCTCAGACTTAGGGGAAATAGAGGGCCCGCCCCACCATAGATAATCGCCAAAGGGGGCTTAGTAATCAGTCCCCTGTAGCTGATGGGACCAGCCAAATTAGCTACAGCCCGCCCCATTAGCTCCTGTCAGCCGCCTCGCTGCTCGGGAGCCAGGGCGTGGGGGGCAGTCCAAGGAAACATAGCATGAAACAAAAGGGCCCCTGGGTTTAAAATCAACCGCTTATGTTTCAAACAGATTTTCCCAATCAGCGACACACCCTTGAGGAAAAACTCTGGTTATTGGCAGCTCCATTTTGCGAAATGTAGTTAGAGACCCAGCATAAGTTAAAAGCATTCCGGGCCAGAGCGGGCGACGTTGAATCTGATTAAAACTGTTGGCTAAGGATAAACGTAGATTTGGAAAATCTATTCACGCCGGCGGGAATGACACCCCATTCAATCGGGGGTCACTAAAATTAAGTGGAGTCGGTGTGTAACTTTGCCAAAAAAATGTCGGACTCGAGGTCTTGACCGCCGCGATCCATTATTTTAATTGAGATTCAATGTGATGAAGTTTCAGAGCCTGATGAACAATAACTGTCCAAATACTTTGTGTCTTGAATTGTAAATTGTCTAATGTTGGAAATTTTCGATTTGATTTAGTTTGAATCCTCTGATAAAATTGTTTATTAGTTAGGCATGTACTCTTTAATGTAGGGATCCATTATTTTAATTCAGATTCAATGTTATGAAGCTCAGAGCTCAGGGAGACATGATAAGGAATTAAAAGAAGAGAGGAATTTTATTTTCCCTCCCAAGGAATAAAATAGCAGAGTCTTTATGCTAATGATGTGAATAAATCCAATCATTCATACACTATAGAGCTTTTGTTAGAGGCTTGACAACTGGCAGCTTCAGGAAGAGCCTCTGAAGCAGAGTATTTCTTCAGGTCAAACATCCAGATCTTTTCTGATGACAGTAAGACAGTTGACCAGAGCTGACCATTGAGCAGGAGACAGTTCACCTGTGGAGAGACGTCCTGAACTCAGGATCGTTGGATCTGCTCCACTAGAGAATCCATCATTCAGTCTATTCTGGACAGTGAACAGGTTGAGCTTTGCCTGCAGAGGGAGTCTCTCTCAATCTCTTCTTGATGCCTGGATCATGCTGATCAGCCCTCAGAGCCACTTCCTGCCTGTGCTGTGCAGACCTCCTAGGAGAGTCTGATTGGTCTGCAGGAAGACCCAGAAAAGGAGGAACAAATCCAGTGTCATTCACTTGGACTCTGTAAGGCCTGTCCACAGCGCCTGGTAGAAATTGTTCTGGATCAGGATAGTCTATGTACATTTCTGGCCACAGGTAGGCTAACTGTTCTTCGATAGCAGATTGACTCCTTAAAGGATAATGGCCTGATGGACATGAAGAGCAGCAACAGAAACTCCTGAAGACTCAGAGGACTTAAGCAGAACACCCTGTCCTGGTACAGCCCTCTCTCCTCTTAAAGACCTGTGAACACTCCTGAGTACACTGAGGGTCAATGACACGATGCCACACTCATTGTATCTGATCAGAAGATCAGGTTTTCTGCAATCAAGCTCAAAAGCCAGTTTTCCTAGACTAATCTTCATCTTCCTTGGTCTCTGACTCAGTGTGGGATTCGTCTCAGCCTCCATCATACTTAACACATTCTTCAGTTTGGACTGGTTCACCAGGAAGTGGATGTACATCTCCAGTCAGGGGTCTTGCAGGCCTCCTCCTCTCTGGTTTTCAACACATCTCCAGAACTGTAGCAGTGATCCAGCAGAAGACCCCGGACAAAAGCACATGATGTGGAGGCTTCGTGAGAGTCTTGATGTGGGAGATGATCCTTCTGACCACACTGCTCTCTCTGAACTTCTCCTGAAAGAGTACTCCTCCTTCACCCATGGGTCAGTGAACCTCTGACCTCTGTCACTGTGTCAACACACTCAGGAGGGATCTGATTGGCTTGCTGCAGGTCGTGTGTGGTTACATCCAGAGGCGTGCAGAGGAAGCAGTTTCCCCTGATGAGGAGGTTTATCAGCAGCACATCCACTGAGGTGGACTCTGTAACATCAGTCAGGATCTCGTGAGAATGTTGTGGAAGTCCAGAGGTGTCGACACTCATCCAGACCATCAAAGATGAACAGAACCTGGACCTCTTCGGAAGCCTCACAGAGTCACTGCTTCTGCTGGTTTCAGTAGAAGAAGTGATGAACAAGTTCCACCTTTCAAGCTGAACTTTTCTCTTCAGCACATTCAGCTCTCTCTGACGTGAATGGAAATGTGTGAAGTGAGTCATCTGGTTGGCTTGTCTTCAGCCCAGTCCAGAGTCAACTTCTAATGTTAAGACTGTTTTCCCAATGCCAGCCACTCCTTGTCATCACTGTTCTGGATTGGTCCATCTCTTCCAGGTGAGGCTTGAAAGATGCTCTTCATGTTCTGATGCTTTGTTTCTGGTCTGGCTTTGGTTTCCTGGATGCTGTTTCAATCTGTCTTGACCTCATGTTCATCATTGACCTCTCCAGTCCCTCTCCCTCTGTGATGTAGAGCTCTGTGTAGATCTGATTCAGAAGGGTTGGGTTTCTAACTTTAGAGATCCCCCTCAAACACACACTGGAACTTCTTCTTCAGAGTAGATTTAAGTTTAGAACTGACAAACTGGAACAACATGTCCTGAAATGAAATAAATAAGAAATAACATCAATGACTGACAGTCATAAAGAAAAACATGACATGTTCTATCCCCTAAAGAACACACATGAACGAACATATGTCCCTCCATGTCTCTTGAGACGTTAGTAAATATCCCATTTGTCCATCATGTTGAATCTTTTAGAGACTTCTACTCTTACTGCTGTGCAGACAGTCAGCCAGCTCCTCCCTCGCTTTCATTCTCCTCAGGAAGTTCATACTGTGAGTCTTCACAAAAGCCCTCTGCTGCTCCTCCTCTGCTCTATCTTCCCCATCCGCACTGGCACTTCCTCATCACTCTCTGACTCTCCTGAGCATTCTGGGTAATCTGACTCACTGGCCTTCTTGGATCTTCTTCAGCTCCTCTTCACAAAGGATAAATGTTCTCTCCAGCAGCTGGAAGAAATTGGTAGAAAACTATATGAATGACACAATCAAAGTAAAACCATGGACAAAATGACGATCCATGTTGGACACTGACAATCTAATACTGCTCTAAAAAGTGCAGCATGGAGATTTAATTGTCAACACAACAGATGTCAAAGTAAATAAGGTCTGTATGACCATAAATATGGAGTCCAGGTGTGTTTGATGTTGCCATGTACTGAGCACTGGGAAACTCTGAGCTCTCCTGGTCCACTCTGCAGGAGGAACTGCTGAAGAATTAGCCTATGATTATGTTTGCAAGCATTCAGGAAGGTTTCATGCTTGTACACAAACAACAGCTGCTTTTTATGTTCCAGGTGATCGTCCTGATTAAAGCAAACTACTGTGCCGTGGGAGCATTCTCAATGAGAGGTAAACAAGCAATCGCCCTGTACCGCGACCGGAGTCATCACAATAAGTCCACCTTTTAAATGATGAGTTTTAAGGACTCAGCACTGGGCTTGATAGAAGTCTCCACCTCTGCTACAGGACACCAACACAAACACTGGAACCTGGATAGGTGCTGAGTTGAGAGGGAGTTTGAATTTGATCTGAATGACATATATAAGAACATAAAGTGTTTTCTTTAAAGAGAAACATCAACTTTACCAATAAAGCCTGTGTTTCTACCTTGGATCATGTCTTCATATATACTGCAAATATTCATAGTTTTGAGACAAACACAATCATCATCTTTCATAGAACACTGTTATACAGAACAGCTGTCTGATATATTTTAAACTCAGCTGCAGCTCACTTCTTTTGGCAGAGGAGGCTGTCCTTTGAAATTAATGGCCCAACTCATTGACTTCAGTCACTCTTTCATGGACACACAGCTGGGCTCAGGTCCATGTTCAGGTCCAGGTCCAGCAGAGTCTGGTGCAAAAGGCTGCTCTGGCTCTCTCTCAACACAACACACACAGAGCTTTGAGTGTGAATAATGATGGTGCAGTGATGGAGTGCTGGCCTGACATGGAAGAGCTGCGACAGTTAGAGATCCTCATCTCACCTCTGAGCCTTGGTCTGCTCCTCATGGTCCCACACAGACTTTTTAGAGGAGGCCCTCCTCTCTGTCCTCACACTGATTCATGCTGATGCTGAATTCACACCCATCAGCTCACACACACTTTCTACCTTCATCTGAGAGAAAACACAAATCATTCATCTGCACAGTAACCAAATCCTCCTTCCATCATCAACCTAGAAATATCAGCTGCTCCTCCACTGATTGGTTCCTTCTTTCATATTTTCATTAATATGGATTCAGAGACGCACTATTTTCCATTCACTGACACATAGATGGACTGAGATCCACTGATTTATCTGACATCTGTTTGTCTGCAGTGTTTCTTAGAAAATGACTTGATGAAACAAGTTGCAGGTGATTATTATTCCACAAAAACAACTGAGACTCAGTTCATTTCCTCTCAATATTATTCCAGGGCCCTATTCTTAGTTGGGGGCCCCTGGCACTTTCCTGCCTTTTCATTAGTAAAGTCTGAACTATATGAAGCAGCAACAGACCAAAACCAAACCAACAGCAGAGACACAGATAGACATCAATAAAACAGTAAATATGTCCTGACAGACAGTTTTTCATTTGTACTGCAGACCAGTCATTAGAGATATAATCACCTATCAGAGCTGCTGAGATGCTTTATTGTGAGAGTATTTATGATTTGGCCCTATCATCTAATTCATCAGTAGAGTTTGTCCTGATAGACCAGGAGGCCTCTGACTCTGTGGATGGAGTGTTAACTGTCTCTGAAAACCCTGTCAGTCCCTCTGAGCTCATCCCAGAGTTCATCTATCGACAGAGGAAGTCAGAGTTGTTCCAGCCGCTGTCCGGCTGAGCTTCAGACCGCATTTAGTGCCCAGACTGGGTGGAGAGCAGCGGTTCAGGTCCGCCTTCCTCCACAGGCTGATTCAGGTGAAAGCTGCCTTCAGTCAGGGCAGTAAGTGGAGCCACAGACTAACAAAGGCTCCGTGTTCAGCTACTGACCATCAGCCCACTCTCTGTTTACCTGACTGCACTGTTTCTACCGTGAATATCCACACAACATGGCGGATAATAACGGCTCTGCCTCACCCCTGACTTTACAGTGACAACTCAGTCTATGCAACTAAACACCACAACGCGCAGTAAAAAAACATTAACAAAGCACAACAACATCCAAAAAATCGATCGTCAGATAATTCACGTAAATACAGTAAGTGCTGGATGAGTAAAACACTAAAGTGCGGACATTTACTCAGACAAAGAAATGACCGTTTTCATAAATCTCGGTGAAAGTGAAAGTAAACTTTCAGGAACTGCGGAGTACGCTTTTCAAAAAGAGGAGGATGTCCAGCCAGCACTATAAAACCTCAGTGAACACTGAAAAGTAATACTATGAAATAAATGGTAAAATAATATCTAATTGAAAAGGCTACTGTCGTTTAATTTCAACATTTCAATTTTTAAGCTTTAATTTTTTAAAGGTGTCTATCTTCCGCCTTTTTTCTTTTCTGCATTTCCTGATTCTGCTGACAAAAGACAGAGGTGTTTCTTGATAACGACAACAGGGTTGGCAGGAATGTTAGAGGGCCAGCATCAGGATTACAGAACAGTTAGTGGGATACTGTGTGCTCAGCAGGATTACAGTTATGATAGGAAACAGAGCATTAGAAGCTAAAAAGCTGTCATGATTGGTAAATTATTTACATTACAGTCTGCAAATAATATTAATCCAAATGTATCTTTGTAGCAGAGTGGAACATTAAACATAGTTTTGTGTTAGAAATGGATCATTGTAAACAATAACAGCAGCAGGTGGGTGGAGCCAGACCACAGACAGAGAACATGTAGCTCCAGAGCCAGAGATACCTGCAGAAGGGGTACAGAGAAAGAGAGACCAGAGAGAAACAAGCACAGGACTACAGGACAGAGACACAGAGTTAATGACATGTAATAAAAGTTAATACATGTGAGAGATCTGGGTCTGAGGAGAGAGAAGAGACGAGGTGCAGAGGATCATGGGAAGTCCCCCAGGAAGCCTCTAGGCCTATAGCAGCATAACTAAGGGATAGTTCAGTTGCCTGAGCCAGCCCTACTAAGGGCTTTATCCTTAACTGTACAGTGTCTATAGAGATACTTGTGACTAACTATAAGTTTAATAAATAACTAGGGACTGTAACTAACTCCCCTAACTAATTATAAGCTTTGCCGCCAAACAAAAAGGTTTTTAAGCTTAATTTTTAAAATTAGAGAGGGTGTCTGCTTCCTGGAACCCCAGTCAACAAATGAATTATCATCTCTCACTGAGTTGAAAAGAGAGAGTGACTATGAAAATCCTTAATATAAACAGCATGAAAACTTAGTGAAGCAAGTTTCCAGACACAGTTCTTTAACATAAAGCTTTGTCATGTTTCTAATTAAATGTGTTCAGTCTTCATTCTGGCTCTGACCTCGACAGGCATCATGTTGGACCTGTGTCACCTGTGTGATGAAATAAAATGTCATGTAAACTGTCTTTTACATGTTACTGTTAGCTGATGCTACTTCAGTAAAAGTTCAGCATTGTCAGCCAATGTTCTTAACTATCGTTACTATATGTAATGTAGCATTTAAATATTTTATTCAGCTGATAGAACTATATTTACTTATTTTTATAAATCCCAGTGTTTGTATAAATACTAATAGTCTGTCTGTATAAACATTCATTTCATTTGCAAATACATACCAAAGTCCAAATAAAAGTTAGCTGTTGAAAATGTCTTCATGTGCAACGTGTTATATCAAAAATATCTTACGTATTTATGGATTTTATTTCGAATACTGTACACTATGTTGTTGAAACTAATATAGTCATCTGTCCCAGAAATTTTAGATCCCAGTGCTTCCTAATTTTGACTTCTAGTATCATGTTATGAACACGCATAGACATCACTCACCTGTACTGATATGATATGATATGATATGTATCAGTGTTGGAAAGAAAGACTTACAGGTTAATGTGATAGAAACACGTTTTCTGTATGGTCCAGTCATTATTTGCATCTGTTACTGTAGCTTTTTAGACCATGGTGATAAATTGACTTTGTATGAATAAATCCTAAATAATCAGCTTATGTTTTTATTGTCCTTGTTTCAGATCAGTGAGGCAATTAAAAACCTGAGGGTACAAAATGGTTGCTCTCTAAAGATGAGAGAACGACGGAAACAGCAAACAGAGTGGCATTAATCGTGTCTCTGAAAACTAATAGAACTTATTTTCAATCATCGAACCCACTGAGATTTAAAACCCTTCTTTTTTTAAGGCAGAGCAATAAAGTGAACAATACAGGAAGTTAAGCAGAGGATCATATTTAGGAATAAAAATAAATACAATGTATATAAGGGATATTGAATAGATTTAGAGATCAGCTTTGTGTAAAAAATAAAAAGGAAATGTTGACTACACTGATCAAACTATTGTATAAACTATTATAAACAAGTCAAATGAGAGACAAGTAACAACAGAAAATACATACAGGTAGGACACTGTGCCACAGCTTCAAAAATGATGGTATCTATTCACATTTAATGGGATGAAAGGTGACCCATAAAATCAGACTGTGCTAAATTAAAATGAGCCTCAGGTTCATATAGTACAAGAAAAAGAGACAAACTGTCCACTGTGTGAAATGACTCTTACAAAACAAATGTATTGCATCCACACTCCCTGTTCCCACTGGAAACTTCTTCAAGGCTGAACTGCCAACCAGGCCAAGCAGGCTGCCCTAGGTCTCAGACTTGAAACCCCTATTTTGAACAGTCTGCTTCTTTATAAATATCAAATGAAAATGATGAGAGAGAGTCTCTATCTCTTCTCTTTTTGTAATGATTTTAAACACAGATCAAACCTGGGGCTTGGAAGTTTCCTGTAATAAGATCAACAGTTGTAGGAGGAGTGAGGCAAGAGACCCAGGTGGGGCCACACATCATTTTGCCCCACTGCCCAGAGTGATCAGTATCCAGCCATGAATCTCCTTGATCTTCTTGGCAGGATAAACTACTTGGTGAAACATCATAGCCTCAGGTATTTAGCCTCTTTTAGTCAGGGTTACAGTCAGGAAGACTTGAGTGTGAGATTGAGGTGATCAAGTAGCCTTAATAATGCGTTGATGTACTGGTCCATCCTGGTAAAGAAGGGAGCTGAGCAGAAGAAGCTGCATCGTATGTAGTGAGGAGCAGCTGAGAGGGTCAAGTGGTGTTCCCTCCCCTCCCTCAGGAGCCCACTGCAATCGCCCCATCCGCAAGCTCCTGCATTGCTGATGATCCCACCCACTCCGTCTAAACAGCTACTAGTCTGCTGCCATCCGGAAGGAGATCAAGAGTCTCGGCCAGAACCAGCAGACTTGAGAGACAGTTTGTCCACTATGCTGTCAGGATGCTGAACTCTTCCCTGCCTTGCCGTCTCCTCCCCTGAGGATCCCCTGCACACATTTGAACTAGATTCCTCACCCACATCCCCTCTGAACCCCCTGAACTATGGACTCCACTCCCACATACACACACACACACACACCACTGGGTTGAAACAGACTTGCACCTCCGCACTCACATCCAGTCACACAGCATAGCAACTTCGTTACTGCTTAAATTACATCATTTGAGCTAAAAATTACACACAAATTATTTTGTGTCATTGATTTTTTGTATTATATACAAGCATTTCTCTTTCTCGCAGGCCTTTTCTCTCAACTACTGAGATATGTCATACTCGTTGTTTTTCTAGGTCATTATGCGGAATCCGTGTGTTTATACTGTTTATGTTTATAATGTCTTTAATTATCTATCTACTGTAACACTACCAGGGCTAAGGGGAGATTGCAATTTCAAACCTGGCAAGGACCTGGTACATGTTGGTTTTGACAATAAAGCTGATTTCTGGACTTTGACTTTGACACCACTTTTTCTTTTCCTTCTGTTTTAGCTCCCAGGTTTGTTCCACAATGAGATTAGATGTTAAAAAATCTGAATAAATTGTAATTTGCGAATTCTTCCCATTTATATTATGCCAATGGTTGACTTCTTATATTTATGATCATCGTTTATTGTCATTGTATCTTGCTATAAAAATAGATGTAATGATCATTGCTGAAAAGTGCTACATAATAATTTCAGCTATTTTGTCCTGATTTGAAATCTGATTTTGAATATTATCTTTTAGTTTTGATTTAGTGTTTTAATAGTTAATGTTTTTAAACGATATACTTTTATTTGTATTATAGTTTGAAGGGAGTCATTATATATATAGATATATAGATATTTGACAGTAAATGTTACAGATCAAGGATGTTCAATTTGGTGAGATTGACATCCGTCACACTAACCTGTCCAGTGTCATGATTGCCAGTCACATCATATCCTGTTGCTGAGATGGTTTTGCCTGTAAGTCCTGATGTGGGCTCTGTCTTGCTGGGAGCAGCAGAAACACCTGTCTTCAGTTTTCTGGTTGTCCCTGAGACAGCCACCACTGATTGTTTGTCCTCCCAGGTCTTCATGTCTGCCCGGGATGATGCTGAATAGCTGTGCTGAGAGTGTTTGGTTGGGCCTCGGTCGTGCTTTATGCTATGATCAGTAAGTTTGAGGCATGCTGTTCAGAGACCAGGAGTGGTTGTATGTTGATGAAAGCTGGATGGTGGGAAGTGTGGAGTGAGGTGCTGAGGTTACGTGTGTGATTTCGCATGTTGCTGTGAATGATGGCTTTGTGGAGGGCTGTAGCAGCTCATTGTTTGGCCGAGGTGGTAACCCCACTCGGTCCATCTGGCGCATCAAGCGCAAGTCAGTGTTGTCGTCCTGACAGTAATCCACACCTTTTTTGGCATAAGGATGTACTCTTATTCTCTCCTGGGAACTCCCTACACTTTTGTTAGAATTTTAAAACAAAGATGTCTATTGTCTAAGATAAAAAAAAAAAAAACTTTAATGTGTTGCAAATCTGAAAAGCTGTTTAATAAACATATGCTTAAAGGCATTTAGGTGACACAGGATATATTCAATAAAAATGATGGTCATAGATGAGCTCTGGACTAACTTACAACGAGGGGATGCACTGTAGAATATTACAACAGTGTAATGAAAATGTAAAAAATAATGATGTAAAAATAAAAAAGAAGCAGATGTATTGTAAAGTGGAAGTTAGGCTGCACTGTTAAAAACACAACAACCAGGGTGACATTCTTGCAAAACATCACAAGAGAAAATATGTGATGCAATGTGAAAATGAAAATGACCAATGAACAGTATTATCAGCAGCCAGAGGATTCACTGTAAAACATGAAAAACAGGGTGAAAGCCAGGTGTACACTGAAAAAATGAGAGATGAAGTTGGAAAACTCTTGAAGTCTTTTTTTTTTTAAGTTGAATTTTAAAACTCATAGAATCGAGCCTCAAACTCTTCAGAGTAGTCAGGAGCTTTCTAACTGTGAACCTCTGAAAGACAGTTTGACATAATGCATTTTATTTATATTGCACTTTTAATTTAAAAGAAAATCTGAAAGTGCTACAAAATTAAAAGAGCATAATCACAAACAATAAAACAAAAACATAAACAAGTTTAAAATGCTTTCTTGAAGAGAAAGGTCTTCAAGGCCTTTTTAAAAGAAGCCACAGTCTGTGGGACCCTCAGATGGTCTGGAAGGGAGTTCCAAAGGTGGGGGGCAGCTAACCAGAAAGCTCGATCTCCCATTGACCGGAGCTCAGGTCTGGGGGTATGGAGTCTATTGCTGTTGGTTTCTAGTTTCTATCTTTGTTTTTTCTCAGATCTTTCAGATAAACTGCGGCAGCATTTTAGTTTCAACTGACTCAGCTCAGTTGTCCCAAGATTCAGAGAAAGAAAAAACAAACACTGATGTTAACAATGATGCTTTTAATGTGAAAGGATAAGATCATTATTAGAATCTTAAAGTCAGTAACATTTTTCTCCTGTAATAATCGTAGGACTGGGAGAGGAAGAAGTTTACAAGGAATCATTTAGAAGAGTTTAACAAATAAGCTGCTTTAATACATGAATCTGAAAAGGTGTGTGTGAGTGAAACAGACAGACATACTGAACTATCTGTTCAACAGTGAGAGAGTTTCTCTAACAGGAGGAGACTCTCTCTGCTACACTCTACACAGAGACACTGAGGAACCAGACCACCAGAACTGAAACCCAGGATACAGAGGTTCAGTGAATGTGGTGTTGAAGGTGTAGAGGTGGATCAGTGAGTCAGAGGAGACTCTGTAGAAGGACAGAGAGCCAGCAGGACAGTCCACATACACTGCTACTCTGTTAGAGACGGAGGAAGATGATGAAGAGGAGGAGGAGGAGGAAGATACAGGTGTCACTCTGTTATTGTGCCAAAAAGAGTAACGACCATCACAGATCAGACTCCAGGACTGATCGTTCTCTCCAAACACACAGTTTTCTCTGTCTCCTTTCCTTCCAATTCCTCTGTAACTCACTGATATATAAACCCTTCCTCCTCTCCACTCAACCTCCCAGTAACAGCGACCAGTCAGACCATTACTACACAGCAGCTGAGGCCACTGGTCAAATCTGTCTGGATGATCAGGATATGACTGATCCTCCTCCACACGTGTCACCTTCCTGTTGTTGTCAGACAGTTTGATCTTTCTGTTTACTGTGTTTGTGTCGATGGTGAGTTCACAGAAATCTGATGGAGAGAAGAAGACACAACACAGCTGCAGTTATTGATCTATCACCTGATCATTGATTGACACTTTGAAGATGGTTGAATGTGAGCTGCTTTGTTTTCAGGAATAAAATGAAAACCACACTTACACTTCCTCAGACCTGGTCTCAACCATCGGACTCCACCAGGCTCCACCCTGAAAGGAGGAGGGGGGTCAGACCAGCACGTTCTCTTTCAGCATGCAAACATGGACATTGCATGGCTCTCATACACAGATGGTTTGATTATTCTGTTCATTCAGCAAAGAGACAAAGGACCTGGAGTCCTTATCTTGAAATTATACAGAGCAGGGAGGTGACATGGAGGAAAGATTTCATCATTTGTCTTCTCCATTTGATATCACTTTTGGTGTCAGACACAACAAAAGATCTCAGAATGACAAGATCAGGATCTCAGAGAGGTTCAGCTGATTATTGATCATGGATATTTTAGAAGACAGAGACATGATCAGAGACCTGATTTCATTTCCTCCTTGGTCTGAGACACTGGCAGATGAATGTCTCTGAGCAGTGTAGATGGTCTTATTATTGTTGGGATGTTATTATTAGTGTGTCAGCACTGAACAGGTATCTAAAGTCTTTGGGGTTGTTGTGGTGAAAGCACTCTGAGTGCTCAAAGTGGCTCTGTTGGTTCAGGAGCAGTTCAACCAGCTGCAGCTCAAATGTTTCCACGCTGGCTTTGTGCTGATGCAGCATGAAATCCAGTCTGAGAAAGTCCTGCTCAGGTCACAGAAAACAGCTGACCACACCTAATTCAATGATTGTCACATATTTTCTCTTAAATATGACACAGTGAGTCATGATGAGATACTGAAGTCAGAATTAGAGAAAACCCCTCTTTGTGTTGTTGTTGAATTCAAAGCACTTCTGTAGAGATCTGTCATCAGCTGTGACACACTAAATGTTTCCAGCTCTTCCTCCTCTATCACACACTGTCTGTGGCTGCAGCAGGCCTCTCCATACCTGAGGGTGTCCAGTCTCCAGTGTGGATCCTTCAGTCCAGCAGACAGCAGCTTCACTGAGTCTCCAGGATGATTGTAGCCCAGGTCCAGCTCTCTCAGATGGGAGGGGTTGGAGCTCAGAGCTGAAGCCAGAGAAGCACAGCCTTCCTCTGTGATCAGACATCCTGACAGCCTGCAGACACACACAACATCACACAGGAACCCTCTGTCAACACTTGCTGGTCTGTTTTGTTGTTCTTTTTTGTTCATATTTTTGTTTTTGGTTGTGGTCCATTTTGGTTCAGGTTCAACGTATTTAAGGCAAATGATGTCTAGAAAGTTCTACTGAACTTACTTTGAACAATCCTACACAAGTTGGCTGTTTAGCCACTGATGTAAATGAGATATGAGTAAATCAACAGCTAAACAGGTTGATGGATCCTGACCTGAGAGTCTCCAGGGTACAGTGTGGACTCTTCAGTCCAGCAGACAGAAGCTTCAACCCTGAATCCTGCAGGTCATTGTTACTCAGGTCCAGGTGTCTCAGACTAGAGGACTGGGAGCTGAGAACTGAGGACAGAGCTTCACAGCTTCTCTCTGAGAGGTTACAGCTGCTCAGTCTGAAGAGAAAACAATGAAGAAAAAGTCAAATAACATTTGTGTTGAAAGGACAATCAAAGGAACAAAACTCTCAGTTTGCTCTGCAGCTCACAGCAAACTAACAGACCTGCCTTTGAAAACTGGGCCAAACATCAAACACAGATTTGTTCAGTGAAGCAGAAATATCAGGTCTTTATCCACCTGCTAACCAATGAGGAGTTTCTACATTGATGATCATCTTTCATTGGCTCTGATTCAAATCCTTTTCTGTTTTATTCTCAACAAGTTGGAGACATGACAGTTAAATATGACACAATCAGTAATAAACAGACATGTGCAGTCAAGGCCGCAAGTATTTGGACAGTTAGACATGTTTTGTTCTTCAGGCTCTCAGCACATTGACTTTAAAATATAATAATGGATACTACAGTCAATGACTGCAAAGGATTTTACACTAAATATTAAATCTGATGTTTGTTTCACTTCATGTGTATTTGTCCAGTTACTTTTGAAACACTAAAAGGGCTGAATCTCCCACACAGTTCTTTCTATACTGATGTAAATCTTCTCAAATTAAAGCTGAGACTTGGCTCTTTAATGTAGGATCCATTATTTTAATTCAGATTCAATGTGATGAAGCTCAGAGCCTGATGAACAATAACTGTCCAAATACTTCAGGTCTTGACTGTAACTGTCTTAATGTTGGTACCTGATTTGATTTAGTTTGAATCCTCTGATAAAATTGTTTATTAGTTGTAAGTACAGGGCAGCTGTGTCTCAGCAGGTAGAGAGGTGTGTCCATTAATTACAGCTCTCCTCCTGTCAACATCAAGCGTCCTTAGGCTAAAAACCTCAACCTCAAACCAGCCCTGATGGCCAGACCAGCACCTTGTATGGTAGCTGGCTGCCATCAGTGTGTGTGAATGGGTGAATGAGAGGCAGCATGTAAAGAGCTGTGGGTAAAAGTTCTATGTCAACGCAGCATTTACCAGTTTTTAGGTTTAGTCTGTGAAATCTGACTCATGAGTTTTGAGTCTGAGGATTTTGAAGCTGAAGCTATCCCCATCATTGTTGTGTTCAGTTACCATGGTTACAGTTGTTTACTTGTTGATTGACACACTGACCATGTGACTTTGCTCTGCAGTTAAAAAACAGACTGACTCGCCTCAGTAAATCCACTTGTCATTAGAAACTCTGAACCGCTCACCTAGCATTAGCACTAGCATTAGCATTAGCATTTGCACAGCTACCTGTCCTCTCCACTGCACAGCAGCTGATCATTCAGAAGCGGACTGACTTAAATCCTCTTCAGTGTCTGGGTTTATCTTGAGTTGAGAAGCTAAAAGTGGGATAACGTGGTGATATTTCATTAGTGAACATCTAGAGGAAGATCTAGATATTTGACTGTCCACATTAATCCTCAACTTACTCCTTTAGTGAGACTTTATATTAAATTATTAGTATTAACTATCAGGATTATAAATTTGTTAATGTGTCCATTCATCTGTCAACCATTTTACCATTTCTTTTATATTGGTTGTTATATGTAATATATTTTGTTATAGTTCTCATTTCATCTTTTAAGTTGAACTCTTGGTTTCATAGTGAAATAGTCATAGTTTTTGTTGATGTGATATTAAAACTGACATGTAATTGTCTAAACCACATTTTAACAAAGCTAAATAAGTTTGTGTATCTCAGCCAGAGTTTTTATATGTGAGCTTGAGAGAAAATAGACTAAAACAATCAAATATTTACAAACTGTGAAAACCATTAGATATGGGCCTCTCTAAAGTCAGAATTGATGGATTCAAGAAATATCTGCAGTCATTTCAAACAAACTGGAACTTGATCTGACCTGAGAGTCTCCAGGGTACAGTGTGGACTCAGTCCAGCAGACAGAAGCTTCAACCCTGAATCCTGCAGGTCATTGTTACTCAGGTCCAGGTGTCTCAGACTAGAGGACTGGGAGCTGAGAACTGAGGACAGAGCTTCACAGCTTCTCTCTGAGAGGTTACAGCTGCTCAGTCTGAAGAGGAAACAATGAAGAAAAAGTCAAATAACATTTGTGTTGAAAGGACAATCAAAGGAACAAAACTCTCAGTTTGCTCTGCAGCTCACAGCAAACTAACAGACCTGCATTTGAAAACTGGGCCAAACATCAAACACAGATTTGTTGAGTGAAGCAGAGATATCAGCTCTTTATCCACCTGCTAACCAATGAGGAGTTTCTACATTGATGAAAATCTTTCATTGGCTCTGATTCAAATCCTTTCTGTTTTATTCTCAACAAGTTGGAGACATGACAGTTAAATATGACACATCCAGTAATAAACAAACATGTACAGCCAAGGCCATAAGTTTTCGGACAGTTAGATATGTTATTTGGGCTCTCAGCACATTGACTTTAAAATATAATAATGGATACTACAGTCAATGACTGCAAAGTATTTTACACTAAATATTAAATGTTATGAGTTTGTTTCACGTCATGTGTATTTGTCCAGTTATTTTTGAACCACTAAAAGGGCTGAATTTCCCACAGTTCTTTCTATACTGATGTCAACCTCTTTAATGTAGGATCCATTATTTTAATTGAGATTCAATGTGATGAAGCTCAGAGCCTGATGAACAATAACTGTCCAAATACTTCAGGTCTTGACTGTAACTGTCTTAATGTTGGTACCTGATTTGATTTAGTTTGAATCCTCTGATAAAATTGTTTATTAGTTGTAAGTACAGGGCTCTTTAATGTAGGATCCATTATTTTAATTCAGATTCAATGCGATGAAGCTCAGAGCTCAGAGATGATGATAAGGAATTAAAGAAGAGAGGAATTTATTTTCCCTCCTGCTGAATAAAATAGCAGAGTCTTTATATAATGATGAATAAATCCAACTATCTATACACTTACAGAGCTTTGTTAGAGGCTTTGACAACTGGCAGCAGCTTCAGAAGAGCCTCCTCTGAAGCAGAGTATTTCTTCAGGTCAAACACATCCAGATCTTTTTCTGATGACAGTAAGATGAAGACCAGAGCTGACCATTGAGCAGGAGACAGTTCACCTGTGGAGAGACGTCCTGAACTCAGGGACTGTTGGATCTGCTCCACTAGAGAACGATCATTCAGTTCATTCAGACAGTGGAACAGGTTGATGCTTTGCTCTGCAGAGGGAGTCTCTTCAATCTTCTTCTTGATGTACTGGACTGTTTGCTGACTGGTCTGTGAGCCACTTCCTGTCTGTGTCAGCAGACCTCGTAGGAGAGTCTGATTGGTCTGCAGTGAAAGACCCAGGAGGAAGCGGAGGAACAAATCCAGGTGTCCATTTGGACTCTGTAAGGCCTTGTCCACAGCGCTCTGGTAGAATTGTTCTGGATCAGGATAGTCTATGTACATTTCAAGCCACAGGTAGGTTAACTGTTCTTCTGACAGCAGATTGACTCCAAAGTTGATGAAGGTCTGATGGACATGAAGAGCAGCCAGAAACTCCTGAAGACTCAGATGGACGAAGCAGAACACCTTGTCCTGGTACAGTCCTCTCTCCTCTTTAAAGACCTGTGTGAACACTCCTGAGTACACTGAGGCTGCTCTGATATCGATGCCACACTCTGTCAGGTCTGATTCATAGAAGATCAGGTTTCCTTCCTCCAGCTGCTCAAAAGCCAGTTTTCCCAGAGACTCAATCATCTTCCTGGTCTCTGGACTCCAGTGTGGATCTGTCTCGGCTCCTCCATCATACTTAAAGTTCTTCAGTTTGGACTGAACCACCAGGAAGTGGATGTACATCTCAGTCAGGGTCTTGGGCAGCCCTCCTCCCTCTCTGGTTTTCAACGCATTCGCCAGAACTGTAGCAGTGATCCAGCAGAAGACCGGGATGTGGCACATGATGTGGAGGCTTCGTGAAGTCTTGATGTGGGAGATGATCCTTCTGACCTGCTCCTCCTCTCTGAACCTCTTCCTGAAGTACTCCTCCTTCTGTGGGTCAGAGAACCCTCTGACCTCTGTCACCATGTCAACACACTCAGGAGGGATCTGATTGGCTGCTGCAGGTCGTGTGTGGTTATCCAGAGGCGAGCAGAGGGAAGCAGTTTCCCCCTGATGAGGTTTGTCAGCAGCACATCCACTGAGGTGGACTCTGTAACATCAGTCAGGATCTCAGTGTGGTGGAAGTCCAGAGGAAGTCGACACTCATCCAGACCGTCAAAGATGAACAGAACCTGGACCTCTTCAAACCTGCAGAGTCCTGCTTCTTTGGTTTCAGTAAAGAAGTAATCAACAAGTTCCACCAAGCTGAACTTTTTCTCTTTCAGCACATTCAGCTCTCTGAACGTGAATGGAAATGTGAAGTGTATGTCCTGGTTGGCTTTGTCTTCAGCCCAGTCCAGAGTCAACTTCTGTGTTAAGACTGTTTTCCCAATGCCAGCCACTCCCTTTGTCATCACTGTTCTGATTGGTCCATCTCTTCCAGGTGAGGCTTTAAAGATGTCTTCTTGTCTGATGCTTGTTTCTGGTCTGGCTAGTTTCCTGGATGCTGTTTCAATCTGTCTGACCTCATGTTCATCATTGACCTCTCCAGTCCCTCCCTCTGTGATGTAGAGCTCTGTGTAGATCTGATTCAGAAGGGTTGGGTTTCCTGCTTTAGAGATCCCCTCAAACACACACTGGAACTTTTTCTTCAGAGTAGATTTAAGTTTACGTTGACAAACTGGAACAATGTGTCCTGAATGAAAAAAACAAGAAACAACATCAATGACTGATTGATAAAGAAAACATGACACGTTCATCCCCCTAAAGAACACACATGAACATATTTCCCTGCTTGTCTTGAGACGTTAGTAAATGTCCCATTTGTCCATCATGTTGAATCTTTAGAGAAATCCTCTTACTGCTGTGCAGACAGTCAGCCAGCTCCTCCTGCTTCATTCTCCTCAGGAAGTTCACTGTGATCTTCACAAAAGCCTCTCTGCTGCTCCTCCTCTGCTCTTCATCCTCAGCGTCCAACACCTCCTCATCCTCCCTCTGACTCTCTGAGCATTCTGGGTAATCTGGACTCACAACCTTCTGGATCTTCTTCAGCTCCTTCTTCACAAAAGTGACCATGTTCTCCTCCAGCAGCTGGAACAGAAAACTATATGAATGACACAATCAAAGTAAAACCATGGAGCCAAACATCAGATCCATGTTGGACACACTGACAATCCACTGCTCTAAAAAGTGCAGCATGGAGATTATTATCAACACAACAGATGTCAAAGTAGTTGTTGTCCATGTACAGACCATAAATATGGAGTCCAGGTGTGTTTGATGCTGCTGGGCAGACTGAGCACTGGGAACCTCTGAGCTCTCCTGGTCCACTCTGTGGAGGAATCATGAAGAATTAGCTCACATTATGTTTGCAGCATCTGTGAGTGTTTTATGCTTTGTACACAAACAACAGCTGCTTTTATGTTCTGTGGTGACTGTCCTGATTAAAGCAAACACTACTGTGCTGTGACATTCTCAATGAGAGGAAACAAGCAATCAGTTCTGTACCTCAGGACCTAGAGTCATCACAACAAGTCCACCTTTAAAATGATGAGTTTTAAGGACTCACACTGGGTTTGACAGAAGTCTCACCTCTGCTACAGGACACTAACACAAACACTGGAACTGGATAGGTGCTGAGTTACAGGGAGTTTTAGTTCTGATCTGAATGACACATATAAGAACATAAGAAGTGCTTTTCTTGTAAAGAGAAACATCAACTTTGCCACTAAAGCCTGTGTTTCAGCCTGATCATGTTCATATACTGTGTCATTCATGAAGCCTGGAGACAAAACACAATCACTTCATCTTTCATAGAAGACCAGTTATACAGAACAGCTGTCTGATATATTTTAAACTCAGCTGCAGCTCACTTCTTTGCAGCAGAGGGAGGCTGTCCTTTGAAATTAATGGGCTCAACCATTGACTTGTCACTCTTCATGGACACACAGCTGGGCTCAGGTCCATGTTCAGGTCCAGGTCCAGCAGAGTCTGGTGTGTGCTGCTGCTCTGGCCTTCAACACAACACACACAGAGCTTTGAGTGTGAATAATGATGGTGCAGTGATGTGAGTGCTGAGCTCTGACATGGAGAAGAGTCATGGACAGTTAGAGATCCTCATCTCACCTCTGAGCCTTTGGTCTGGTTCTCATGGTCCCCACACAGACTTTTTTTAGAGGGAGGGCCTCCTCCTCTCTCCTCCTCACACTGATTCATGATGCTGAATTCACACCCACGTCAGCTCACACACACTTTCTACCTTCATCTGGAGAGAAAACACAAATCATTCATCTGCACAGCAACTGAAATCCTCCTCTCCATCATTTGTCCTGTAGAAATATCAGCTGCTCCTCCACTGATTGGTTCTTCTTTCATATCTTTCACACATGATTCAGAGACGACCATTTCCATTCACTGACACACAGATGGACTGAGATCCACTGATTTTATCTGACAATCTGTTTGTCTGCAGTGTTTCTCTAGAAAATGACTTGATGAAACAAGCTGCAGGTGATTATTCCACACAAAACAACTGAGACTCAGTTCATTTCTCCTCAATATTATTCCAGGGGCCCATTTTAGTTGGGGCCCCTGGCACTTTCCCTGCCTTTTCTAATAGTAAAGTCTGAACTATATGAAGCAGCAACAACAGACCAAAACCAAACCAAACAGCAGAGACACAGATAGACATCAATAAAAACAGCAAATATGTCCTGACAGACAGTTTTTCTGTTTGTACTGTGACCAGCCACAGAGATATAATCACCTATCAGAGCTGCTGAGATGCTTTATTGTGAGAGTATTTATGGATTTGGGTCTTTATCATCTAATTCATCAGGTAGAGTTTGTCCTGATAGGACCAGGAGGCCTCTGACTCTGTGGATGGAGTGTTAACTGTCTCTCTGAAAACCCTGTCAGTCCCTCTGAGCTCAGTCCCGTAGAGTTCATCTAATGACAGAGGAAGTCAGAGCTGTTCTCCAGCCGCTGTCCGGCCGAGCTCAGACCGCATTTAGCGGCTCAGACTGCGGGAGAGCAGCGGCTCAGGTCCGCCTCCTCCACAGGCTGATTCAGGCAGGAAAAGCTGCCTTCAGTCAGCAGTAAGTGGAGCCACAGACTAACAAAGGCTCCGTGTTCAGCTACTGACCATCAGCTCACTCTGCTTCTACTCTGACTGCACCGTTTCTACTGTGAATATCCACACAACATGGCGGATAATAACGGTCCTGCCTCACCCCGACTTTACAGTGACAACTCAGTCTATGCAACTAAACACCACAACGCGGTGTAAAAAACACAATAAAGCACAACAACATCCAAAAAAAATCGATCGTCAGATAATTCACGTAAATACAGTAAGTGTTGACGAGTAAAACATTCAAAGTGCGGACATTTACCTTCAGACAAAGAAAATCATCTGCGCCACAAACTTCGGTGAAAGTGAAAGTAAACTTTCAGGAACCGGGCGGAGCACGCTTTTCAAAAGAGTGAGGGATGTGTCCAGCTGTGGCACTATAAAACCTCAGTGAACACTGAAAAGTAATACTATGAAATAAATGTAAACAATATCTAATTGAAAAAGGCTACTGTCGTTTAATTTCAACATTTTTCAATTTTAAGCTTTTAATTTTTTTAAAAGGTGTTCATCTTCTCCTGTCTTTTTCTTTTCTGCATTTCCTGATTCTGTTTGACAAAAAGACAGAGGTAAGCTTGATAATGACAACAGGGTTGGCAGTGAACAATGTTAGAGGGCCAGCATTCAGATTACAGAACAGTTAGTGGATACTGTGTGCTCAGCAGATTACAGTTATGATAGGAAACACAGCACAGAAGCTAAAAGCTTCATGATTGGTAATTATTTACATTACAGTCTGCATAGAACATTAATCCAACATGTATCTGTAGCAGAGTGGAACATTAAACATAGTAATGTGTTAGAAATGGATCATTGTAGACAATAAACAGCAGCAGGTGGGTGGAGCCAGGACCACAGACAGAGAACATGGAGCTCCGGAGCCAGAGGTACCTGCAGAAAGGTACAGAGAAAGAGAGACCAGAGAGAGACAAACACAGGACTATGGGACAGAGAGGACACAGAGTTAATGACATGGAATAAAGGTTAATAAATGTGAGAGTGGGTCTGAGGAGAGAAAGAGAGAAAAGAAGAGGTGTGCAGAGGATCATGGGAGGTCCCCCAGCAGCCTAGGCCTATAGCAGCATAAAGGATGGTTCAGTTGCCTGAGCCAGCCCTACTATGGTATTTATCCTTAATTGTAACAGTGTCTATAGAAATAATTGTGACTAACTATAAGTTTAATAAATAACTAGGACTGTAACTACAACTAATTATAAGCTTTATCAAACAAAAAGGTTTTAAGCCTAAATTAAAAATTAGAGAGGGTGTCTGCTTCCTGAACCCTCATCTTCATATTTACTGTTTGATAATTGTTTAGTTTGCTCAGCTGTTCATTTATTTATAACTAAGTAGTGTGGCCCAATATAAATAGTAGAGACATTGTAATGTTGTAGTTTCACCACAAGAGGGAGTCGGTGGTTTGGAGTCGCTCCTGGTCACTGGATGTTGACACGTGATTGTGTTGCTCCAATGACACATAGACAGGAGCGCATCACTGATAATGCTGCTGTTTGTCCATTTTACAGTTTGATTAAAGCAACATACAACTACCCAGCGCTCTGTGGTTTCTTCAAGAGTGCTACAAATATATTAATGCATATATTAGTAATATATTGACCCAATGTAAACACTTTGTATTGACATATTCTTTATAAGCAAGACTATGAAATAATATTAGGTCAGTTTAAGCTTTGATAACGTTGCTGGAGCAGAACCTGACACATGAATGTGGTTAATATTATTGAAGTCAGTCAACAAATGAATTGTCATCTCTCACTGAGTTGAAAAGAGAGAGGACGAGTGAAAATCCCAATATAAACAGCATGAAAACTTAGTGAAGCAAGTTTCCAGACACAGTTCTTAACATGTGCTTTGTCATGTTTCTAATTAAATGTGGTTCAGTCTCTTTACCTTGCTCTGACTGACAGGCATCATGTTGGACCTGTGTCACCTGTGTGATGAACAAATGTCATGTAAACTGTCTTTTACATGTTACTGTTAGCTGATGTTACTTCAGTAAAAGTCTGTAGCATTGTCAGCTAAATGTTCTTTAACTATCAAAGTAACAGTATGTAATGTGAAGGCAGCATTTAAATATTTTATTCAGCTGCATAGAACTATATTTACTTATTTTATAAACTGCAGTGTTTTGTATAAATACTAATAGTCTGTCTGTATAAACATTCATTTACTTGTAAAATACATACCAAAGTCCAACAACAGTTAGCTGTTGAAAATGTCTTCATGTGTGCACAAATGTGTTATATCAAAAATATCTTCATTTATTTATGGATTTTATTCTGAATACTGGGACACTATGTTGTTGAAACTAATAGAGAGAAGTCACATCTGTCCCAGAATGATTTTAGATCCCAGTGCTTCCACTTTGACTTCCTAGTATCATGTTGCTGAACACGACAGACATCACTCACCTGTACTGATATGATATGATATGATATGCATCAGTGTTGGAAAGAAAGACCTACAGGTTAATGTGATAGAAACACGTTTTTCTGTATGGTCCAGTCATTATTTGCATCTGTCACTGTAGCTTTTTTAGACCCATGGTGATAACTGACTTTTGTATGAATAAATCCTAAATAATCAGCTTATGTTTTTATTGTCCTTGTTTCAGATCAGTGAGGCACTAAAACTCTGAGGGTACAAAAATGAAGGTTTCCAAGAAAAGATGAGAGAGAACGACTGAAACAGCAAAACAGAGTGGGTATTAACTGCAAGTCTCTGAAACTAATAGAACTATTTTCAATCATTTGAACCCACTGAGATTTAAAATCCCTTCTTTTTTTTAAGCAAGCAGAGCAATAAAGTGAACAATACAGGAAGTTACAGATGGACTGGTTATTTAGAACAAAAATAAACATACAATGTATATATGGGATATTGAATAGATTTAGGAGATCAGCTTGTGTAAAAAAATAAAAAAGTGAAATGTTGACTACACTTGATCAAACTATTGTATAAACTATTAGTAAACAAGTCAAATGAGAGACAGCAACAACAGGAAAAATACACATACAGGTAGACACCTGTGCCACAGCTTCAAAAATGATGGTACTCATTCACATTTAATGGGATGAAAGGTGACCCATAAAAAAATCAGACTGTGCTAAATTAAAAAATGAGCCTTGTGGTTCATATAGTACAAGAAAAAGAGACAAACTGTCCACTGTGTGAAATGACTCATAAACAAATGTATTGCATCCACACTCCCTGTTCTACTGGAAACTTTCAAGGCTGAACTGCCAACCAGGCCAAGCAGGCTGCCCTATAGGTCCTCAGACTCTGAAACCCCCTTGTTTTGAAATGTGTCTCAGTTTTATAAATATCAAATGAAATGATGAGAGAGAGTCTCTCTATCTTCTCTCTCTTTTTTGTAATGATCTTAAACACAGATCAAACCTGGGGCTTTGAAGTTTTCCATAATAAGATCACTAGTTGGTGTAGGACATATAGAGTGAGGTAAAGAGGACTCAGGTGGGGCCACACATCATTTTTGCCCCCACTGCCCAGAGTGACTTTATCCAGCCATGATCTCCCTTGATCTTCTTTGCAGGATAAACTTACCAGGAACATCATAGCCTCAGGTATTTAGTTTTTTAGTCAGGGTTACAGTCAGGGAAGGACGGAGTGTGAGATTGAGGCGGATCAGTGCAGCTTCCGCAATAATGCGGTTGATGTACTGGTCCATCCTGGTAAAGAAGGAGCTGAGCAGAAGAAGCTACATCGCAGTAGTGAGAGCAGCTGAGAGGGTCATGGGTGTCTCTCCCCCCCCTCAGGACATCTACCACAATCGTCTCATCCGCAAAGCCCTCTGCATTGCTGATGATCCCACCCACCCGTCCAACACACTTCAGTCTGCTGCCATCCGGAAGGAGACTGAAGAGTCTCCGGCCAGAACCAGCAGACTGAGAGACAGTTTTGTCCACCATGCTGTCAGGATGCTGAACTCTCTCCCTGCCTTGCCGTCCCTCCCCTGAGGATCCCCTGCACACACGAACCCTAGACCCTCACCCACATCCCCCCTCTGAACCCCCCCGGAACTATGGACTCACTCCCACATACACACACACACACACCACTGGGTTGAAACAGACTTGCACCGGCACTTACATCCAGCTGCTGCTATATAACCCTGTTACTGCTTAAATTACATCATTTGAGCTAAAAATTACACACAAATTATTTTGTGTCATTGATTTTTGTATTATATACAAGTATTTCTCTTCTCAAGTAGGTCTTTTCTCTCAACTACTGAGACATGTTTATACTGTTGTTTTGTATTGTTGATGGAACTGTGTGTTTATACTGTTTATGTTTATACTGTCTTTAATTATCTATCTACTGTAACACTGTGGGCCAAGGGAGCACTGCAATTTCAAAACCTATGTATGACCTGTACATATGGTTTTGACAATAAAGCTGACTTTGACTTTGACTTTGACACCACTTTTTTCTTTCCTTCGTGTTTTAGTTCATAGTTTGTTCCACAATGAGATTAGATGCAAAGCAAAAAATCTGAATAATTGTAATTCTTATGAATTCTTCCATTTATATTATGCTAATGGTTGACTTATATTTATGATCACGTCTTTATTGTCATTACATCTTGCTATAAAAATAGATGTAATGATCATTTGCTGAAAAGCACATAATAATTTGTATGAGCTTGTCCTGATTTGAAATCTGATTTTGAATATTATCTTTAGTTTGATTTAGTGCTTTAATAGCTAATGTTTTTAAATGAGCATACTTTATTTGCATATAGTTTGAAGGGAGTCATTATAGATATATAGATATATAGATATTAGACAGTAAAATGTTACAGACTGGCGATGCCTCCCACCTCCAGGATTGACATCCTGTCAGTTTAACTTGGTCCTGTCCAGTGTTGCCATGGCTGCCAGTCACATCATATCCCCAAGTTGCTGAGATGTGGTTTTGCCTGTAAAGTCCTGATGTGGGCCTCTGTCCCTCTGCTGGGAGCAGCAGAAACACCTGTCTTCAGTTTCTCTGGTTGTCCTGCAGACAGCCGTCCCACTGATTGTTTGTCCTCCTGCAGGTCTTCATGCTCTGCCTGGATGATGCTGAACAGTTGTGCTGAGAGTGTTTGGTTGGGCCTCGGTCGGTGCTTTATGCTAAGTGATCAGTAAGTTTGATGAGTGGCTGCTGTTCAGAGACCAGTGGGAGTGGTTGTATGTTGATGAAAGCTGTGGATGGTGGAAGTGTGGAGTGGAGGTGTGTGCTGGAGTGTTACGTGTGTGATTTCCTTGGCTGCTGCTGTGAATGATGGCTTTGTGGAGTGGGCTGTAGCAGCTCATTGTTTGGCCGAGGTGGTAAACCTCACTCGGTCTCATCTGGCGATCAAGCGAGTCAGTGTTTGTCGTCCTGAGCAGCATCCACACTCGTTAAATATGTGGCGTTTGCTGCGTGTAACAGCACCTCTGTGTCCAGCAGGAGATCAGTTCTCTAAATGTGTAGACAAGTGTTGGTTTTCACCTGCCTCCTGTCTTTGTGTTGGTCAGAAGCATTTGATCCTGGCTCAGTGGTCACCACACACATTTGTCCCACTTTGCTGCAGCAGTCTAAAGGGTGTAGCTGATGCAGTCTGACCTTCCTTCTCCTCCACTCTCTGTCTCTGTAAAATGATCCAGTCCAGAGTCCTCCCACAGCCTGTGGCCCACGTTCAGCAGGATGACGTCATGCACTTGTCCCTCTGACCCGTCCCCCAGCCTGGTGCTCACCGTCCCTCTGCTTTTGATGCACTGGAGTTTCTCTCTTTTAGTATTTAAAAGCAATGTTTTTTTTCCAACTCCTTCTTTCAAACTTTCATTTTCTTCTACACTTTCTTAAAAAAAAAAAGTATATATGTTTATTGCATGTTAGTACATAGATGTAGTAGTAAGTTATGACTTTTTACTCTTTTTACTGTTCAGATAAGTTTCTAGTCTGTTTAGTGTGTAAGATACATTTTAACTCTTAATTGTATTTAATAATTCTAATAAAAAAAAAGTCATGGTAAGTATTTACCCTGACTCTTTTTCCAACTCCTTCCTTCAAACTTTGATTTTCTTCTAAAGTCAAAAAAAAAGGAAAAATGAATTAGCATTTAGCTGGTTGAAATACTTTGCTAAATACTTTGGGACTTATGTACTAAGATGCACAAAACCTGTACAAGTCCCAAAGTATTTAGCTCAGTATTTCAACCATTGAAAACATTTCTAAATGTAATAATTCTGTCGATTGAGACCAAATTGACTTCCATGACAGAGGTAAAAGGCAGTTCATATGTCAGTATAATGACAGAACATACACAACAGAAAATACTAATCAAAAATACAATGCTTTTTTTTTTGGGATGATTTTTTATTCTTTTCTGACCTAATTTTTAGTTTATCTAAAGAATTTTTTTGTTTGATAAATTTCCCATTTTCCTTTAAATTAATGTTTAAAATTCTAATGTACATTTATTAACTGATGAATAAATTCAAACGTGCATTAGGTGTGTTATGTGAGAGCATGTCACACTGACTCCAGCCACTAGAGGTCAGGAGTGCACAGATTTAAAGTGCTCTGATTATGTCAGTTTCTGAGTCTCACAGTCTGAATGAATGTGAGTGATTTACAACCCAAACTTTCACATCTCCTGAGCTCTGGAGCCTGAAACCAGTGGAACACACATTCATTTAACTGTCAGATGAATAAACAATGGAAGTGGTAACTGTAAGTGGAAACAGTTGGTCTAATGACTGTAGTGATATTTCAGCAGCTTTGGCAGCAGTTCTGTTTTTCATCCATCACTGTGCTCACTTTTTCTCTGAAGTTTCCACAGACAGTTGAACCTGTTCAGCTCGTTGGAGTCTTATCTTCACCTAAACAGGGAGACTCAACTATTCTGAGCATCTAAACCTTGTAGACGGTCGGTCAGATTATCTATCACACACTCAGAGGAAAGATCCAGTGAAGCTGTTTAATTCTCTCTTGTCTCTCTTCTCAGATACACCATCACACACCAGCCTGATTCAGCATCACATGGATGTGGGGGATGCTCAGTATATTAACCATGTTCCTACTGGCTGCTGGTAGGAAAGAGTCAACAGATGGAAGAGTAGAGACTTCATGTTAGAACATGGGATAGCTGAACCAGTGCTCTGCTGCGTCTGTCCATATTATTATATTTAGATTTATAGATAGACGTCAGCTGGCTGCAGTGTCATGTACTGTTTTGGTTTCCAGGTACAGTAAGGTCACATTTCCTGATGCTGCAACTGGTCAGAAACCCTGATGAACCTCATTCCACTGAGCTTCTCTTGATCTTTGATTGACTTTTTGGTGTTAATCAGTCTTTAAAGGAGGTGAGAGGAAGGTTAAGTTACCTTCAGGTATTTGTTTTCATTTCCAGGTACAGAAAGGTCCCATTTTCTTCTTTTGTATCTTGAACAGGTGAGGAATCCCCTGAAGATGAGTTCATGCAGCTCCCACGCTGTCTGTGAGAAGCAGTGTTGGAGCTGGTCTGAGGATGCACTCGCTCAGCTCTCAGACTGCTTCTCACAGACAGAGTGGGAACTCCTCAAACACGAGGACCTGGCTGAACACACAGAAGCTGTACTGAATACATCAGGTTCTGTGTGGAACATGTGACAACAAAAAGACTCATCCAGGACTTCTCCAATCAGAAAGCCTGGATGAACAGCCACATCCGGTCACTCCTCAGAGTCCCTAACTCCGCCTTCAGGTCAGGTGATAGGGCATGATACAGCGCCACTAGAGCTGACCTGAAGAGGGGGATTGATGCAGATTTTTCTGGCCAGGCTGTGGACCCCACCAAGGGCCAGCTGAAGCTGAGTCCAAATCTGGCTGACTCCTCTCACCTTACTCTTTTACTCTCTCTTTTATTCTCCAAGTCTTTTTCTTCCAAAAACTTCTAAGTATTCAAGTCTTCTGCTGAGAAAACATTCACAAAGTCAATCAAATACAGGAGATCAGAGAACTTGAATCCAGAAAGCTTTATTCCTCAAAACAGAATTCAAAAGTGTGAGTTTCTTCTGCAGAAAAAACTGACTTTTACCATCTGTGCATCACTTATTATATTGTAAATTGTAGGTGTGTTTCAGACCAAGGGGCATGGCTGACCTTGCCCCTTTTTCCCTTTCATTAGTTATTTTTGGGATGATTCTACTTGTATCTAAAATTTAGCCCTTCCCATCTTGTATGAAAAAAGTACAGCATGTGGCCTTTACACATGACCAGTGGCAGACTGTTGACCAGGTTCTGGGACAGGTCTGGGTGTAACTGGGCATGTCCCTTTCTATTTGCCTTTGTTTGGTTGGTGTGTTTTTACTTCTTTTAAATTCTACGTCAGATCTTTTTTTCCTGGTATTTTTCAGACCTGATCTCGAATGGAGTCTCTTCTTGTCTCACATGTACCACAATTTCCACACTAATCCCTTTTCTAAGGTTGTATACTCAGACAAACACATGGATGTGAACATCTCCTTTGTAATACAGCAGTTACAGACAGTGGCACACAAGACAGCAGCAGGTGCTGGATATGTAAATACTAATGGAATCACCCTCCTTGAGGAATTACATAGATGGTGAAGCATAGATGGGTGAGGATGAGTGAAGCATAGATAGATTAACACATTGCACAAAATCTGACTCCATGTTTCCCCCGTTTCATGATGTTTATATCACGAAATCGGTGCAGTGTCAAACACTGGTTCATAATACATGGAAGGCACAATCACATATTACATACAAACATTGCAGCACAACTCTGTATGACACAAAACACAACGTAATCTGCTGATGGTAGTAGAAGGTTACTCTCATCCTCTGAAACACTAAGTCAGGATCAGCTGTGTGGTGAAGGAGAGATATGGCTTCCATGCATTCATCTCTGATTGGCTGATCATCATATGTTCTGGATGATGTGGGACGTCCTTTTAGCTCCACTCTACTCTGGGATGAAGAGGTGGTTCTGGATTTGTCTTCATGCACCACTCAAGAAAGTGTTAGGGCCTTTGTTACTTTGAATATCATAGAAGTTCCTGAAAGAAAAAAAAGCTGTCTCAAGAACAGATACTGTATGTTGCTTATATGCAAACAACAGCTAACAGCTCTCCTGCAAGCAGAAAAAAAGTCTCTTACCATTTTTTAAAATATTTTTTTTTATACGCATTTTTTTTTTATAAAAGGACACAGGATTAAGTTGAAGCCTCTTACTCTTCTTTTCCATGCATGTGAGCGACAATAATATTAACCAGTAACCGTGTGGTGGAATATTTCAAACTTCCAGTCTCTTCATACTCTTTAATCACAGTCATCGCTGCTGGTTTTGAAGTAAGAATTTGCTCCACATTCTAAAAAAGAAAACATTATAAACATGTTTACAACTACACTTATATCTATGTTGTAAGCAAATACATTCATCTAATACCTGTACATATTACTTGCATTTTTTAGGAATTATGTTTAATAAATAATGATTAAAATCTAGTTGTATACAAGTTGGAAAACCATTAAATTTTCTGCAAGGACACTGTCCATCAAAGGCTGGCATCCAGAATCACTTGTGTCTCTGCTTAAAGTGCTTGAGACTGACAGTGTATCTGTCAGACTTGGAGAGGAGGAGCCTTCACACCTTTGCTGCAGGACACTTAGATCTGAAGATCAAACACACACACAAGTATAAGGCAAATAAAATCTAAAGTCCAGCACATTAAAACTATATCACATACCTGGCTGGATATTACCTGTCTCAAGACAAAACATTAGCATTACCTATAACTCTGCTTACCACAAGTAGTGAGGGTCACATATTCTGTCAGGTCTGAACGATCAGCCAGGTTCAAAATACCCGTTTCTCACCGCTGTTCAAAACAGCAAGGCTACACTTTATAAGCTCAACTGTTAGCATGCTAGCCAAAACTGACTTTTCAACTGCGTCTGCGCCGTTGAGCCGGAAATTATTCTCTTAAAACACCGACATGCGGTTGCATTGTTGGATGGTTATTTCCAAAACAGTATTAATTACCTTCAAGATGCGCGTCGTCATTAATTTGTGAAGCTTATCAAACAGTTTGTCATTACCGTCATACAGACACATCACACGCCACAGACAGTATGGCCGACATTAACGTTTGAGTGAAAGCTAACAGCTCCACAATGGCAGCTAAGGACAGTTAGCTAACTAATGCTGCGGGAGCTACTTGCTGTAAATAAAGGAGTAAAAGCAATGGGGTTACGTTCAACATCAAGTTCGCAGTCATTAGCGGTACTATGTAAGTAGATAAAGTGAGAACAATGACAAAATATCACACATTTAAAGTACTTTCTGATAAAAATCATGCTCTTACCAGCCTTGTGACGACGTTCCTTGTGCTGCTCATGCCGCGATAAAATGCGTCGTGAACTCCAGGGACAGAGTTAAAACCAGATCCTGAACACCAGGGAATAAACTCCAAAATTCAACTCGGCCTGGGTGTACACCTTAACACAAACTGTAGTCAGAGTTATAAAATAAACTCCAGAAATGTAACTCTTTCACACTTTTTGCCTGACTCCAGATTTTAGTACTTTGTGAATTTGCTGTGTGTTAGTACATGTAGTTGTGTACAGTTCAGCTGCTGCTGTCCTTGGTGCTGAATTCACCAACCCAGCTGAATGGTCCTGAGTGATTATTGTTGTAATTCATTTGGTATTTTTGAGAAGATTGAATATCATTAGTATGGGTTATGTTTTGGTTAGAGTTAGGCTTTCAGTTATGATGGTTAAGGTTAGGTTAAGGGCAAGGGAATGCATTATGGCAACATGTGTCCTCACAACTATAGTAAGAGAAATGTGTGTGTGTGTGTGTGTGTGTGTGTGTGTGTGTGTGTGTGTGTGTTTGTCCTTTGATGCCTTTGATGTATCAACATTCTACAGCTTGATGTCACAGGCTGCAGTAAGTGGACACACAGCCAGAGACAAGTTCAGAAGTCAAACAGGAGCAGAAACAGTTGGACTGGACAGGACTTGCTCATGATTTAGGAAGAAAGAAGCACTCAGATATTTCTGCACAATTATTGACAAGGAAGGGAGGAGCTACTGCTGTTACAAGGACAAGAGGAAACTACAGGAAAGTCCAGATCACCTCCAAGGTTTTCAGTAAGTCAGTACATGTTAGTAGTTCATGTCAGTGTCTAGTTTAGAAGTTAATGTTTTGAAATGTTTTGTCCAAATGATATGTTTGTGAAACTGTGACGGCAAGTAATCATACCCATAAGCCCGGTGGTTTGATTGTGTGCTTATCATTCATGGACAATATTGAGGTTTTTTAATGTTGATCATGATTGTGAGATATTCTCATGGCTGCTCAGCTTCTTAACTTTGTTTTGGTGTGATGCACTGTAGTTTGTGTTAAAGGAAAGGATTTCTAGGAAGTCTGTACTGTCTGCAACAAGATCCTTTCTAAAGGAATTCTAATGGAAATGATGGAGCATAAAATCCACAGTCCCTGTCCTGTGGAAAAGTTGACTTCCAGAGTTGAAAAGAAGCAAACATGAGGCTTCTGTCATAGTCAGGAAATAATGTCTTGTTTTGTTCTGTGTTCATGTTGTCTCGTGGGTTTTGCTTTTATTTTGAAATGTGTTCTCCTTTTGTTTCAGGTGGCTTACCCTTCCTCTTGTTCCTCGCCTGTGTGATTGTTTTCCCTGCCCTAATTGTTTCCACCTGTTTCCCCTTACCTGGTGTCTTTATATCAGGGGTGTCCAAACTGTTCCACAAAGGGCCGCTGTGGCTGCAGGTTTTTGTTCCAACCAATGAAGAGCACACAGTTTGACCAATCAACTGTCTGAAGACTGAGATCAGTTGATTAAATGACTCAAGTCTGGTGTGCTGCTGCTTGGTTGGAACAAAAACCTGCAGCCACACCGGCCCTTTGTGGAACAGTTTGGACACGTCTGCTTTATATAGTCTGCGTCTCCCCTTGTCCTGTGCCAGTTTGTCTTGTCTTCATGTCAGCGAGCCAGCATTTCTTGTCCATGTTCTCATCCCTTTGTCAAGCCAGATTTTGTATTTTGTTGCTACTTTCCCTTGTTAGAGCTGCTGTATGCATTGCTAGATTTTCCTTTGTTACTTTGTTTAATCATTGTGTCTTTTGCCCTCGTAAGAGTGATTTTTTGTTCTCACGTTTTCTTGTTGCCTCTTTGAGTGATTTTCAGTTGTACTTTGTAATAAATTATTGTTTATTTTGGTACTTGTGCCTTCGAGTCGTGCATTTGGGTTCAGGCCCTAGTACAGCCTTAACAGCTTCAACAGTCTGAGTAGATCAAGTTTCTATCTTCCAGGTATTTTTAGTCCAAAATTCTCCTCTTTGTGTTTCTACACCTAATGTTTCCTTTCAAAGCTGTGGTGGAGAGATGGAAACACAGAGAGGAAATTCTGCACTAAAAGACAAACATTTGAAGATTCCCACTTGATTTTGTTGAACAATGCTGATGAATTTTAGAATTACTATTTGTAAAGAAATAGGACTGTGGATTTTGTGGCCTATCATTTCCACAGAAATTGTTTAAAGAAGGGATCTCCTGGCAGCCAGTATGGACAGCAGGAAGAATTAGATCAAACACCAGTGCTTTGAATGTGGAAATGGGAATGTGAGTATATCTTTAAGTGATTTGGGTTTTTTATGTCTTTATTATGGACAGTAGAGAGATGACAGGAAATCAGGTGGAGGCAGAGGCATCAATGTTTCCAGTGGAAAGTGAATTAGGGATGTTGTGGTAGATGTTCAGAAGCTTAAGGTTGTTACAGAGGTGCCCTGAAAAGTAGCATATTATGGGCTTTTTCCATTAGCACATAAGCTGTGATGGCATGCATTTCCATTACAGCCTCACAGGAGTTAGCAGGGTAGCTGTGCCAAATTGCACTGTGTTGGTCCTGCTTGGTAGCAGAGCTGACCATTGCCAACCTATGACATTCTCCTCCCTTTAGCTGTGTCTGCAGTTGCTACCCTCCTGTGTGTCTATGCTGTAGACTAGAGAAAAAGCTCTATTCTTAATTCTCTCTGTTTTCAGCTCTCAAGACTTTTGCAGCTTCTACCTGAACCTCTGTGATCTGGGGTTTACTTTCACTCCTCTGTTCCAGTTTGGACTTTCAGATACCAGCCTTATTTCACTGTTTACTGATCATTTTCAGCCACATCACAGCTGTTATGTTACTACTAATGCAAAGCAAACTTTTTGCTGTTTCTTTAAAACTAGGAAAAGGTTGTAAGAAAATGAAATGTGTTTCTCAGTGAGTTAGCATCACTTTATTAGTGGTTCAGATGAACAAATCAGTTTGCTGTGCAGTAAAGTGGAAGAAACACTTGCACTGCTCCAGCACAGCTTTAGTGATAGTGGCTGTTCTTAGACCTTAGACTTAGACTTTTTAATTGTCATTCAACAGATACACCGTCAGTGTATATATTAAACGAAATATCAATACCTTGGCTCACAGTAAGGTGGACATACAAAATACAGAAATAATATATTCACAGAATCTAGAATATAAAATGTAAGATTCTAATACAAGAGTTAAAGTGACAAAAGAAAGAGTAAAGACAGTAAAGTGACATAGTGAGATGCTGATATTGCACTGTCTGAGGTAGCAGCATGTTATAGTCCAGTGTGGGTTCATTGAGGGTGGGTGGAGGGGTTATTGCAGACTGTAGATACAGTTTATTTACTGTGTGTGAGTGTTGACCAGTCTTACAGCCAGGGGGATGAAACTGTCTCTGAACCTGGACGTCCTGCTGTGGATGCTGCAGAGCCTCCTACCAGAGGTCAGCATAGAAAACAGTCCATGGTGGGGGTGGGTGGGGTCAGAGGAGATGCGTTGGGTTCTGGCTAGGATGCCCATGCGCCCAGTGTCCTGGAGGGAGGGGAGCGGGGACCCAGTGATTCTTTCCGCTGTATTCACCACTCTCTGCAGAGACTTCCAGTCAGAGGCCTTGCAGGTGTCGGGGAACTGCTATCTCTCTTCACCCCAACTTAATTAATAAGAAGGAATCACTGAACCTCAAATTCTCCAATTTAAAAATACACTTTATTCTTACAAAGTATATATGGGTAATTCAGATGCAGATATCTGGAGACCTGTGACACGCACCCTGTACCTTCTGTCACAGATCTAAAGAAACAGTTCAGAAGAAGCCCATTATATATCGTAAGTAACCACCCCATTGCATACCAAGAATTTGACCCCCTGAATTCAATTACTTTACAACTGTTTACCAGACCCTTTTACAGTTTATGACACCATTTGCAGGTCAACCTTGCATGACCTAACATAACTAGTCAGACAATCAACAACTTAGCCTTCCTATGACCCCACACAGGCCCCGAACCAGACAGAGATGCAGCTGGTCAGCAGACTCTCAGTGGTGCCTCTATAGAAGGTAGTCAGGATGGGAGGGGGGAGGGAGGCTCTCCTCATCCAGCGCAGGAAGTGTAGGCGCTGCTGTGCCTTTTTCACCAGGGAGGTGGTGTTGAGGGACCAGGTTAGGTTGTCAGAGATTTGCACCCTCAGGTACTTAGTGTTACTGACGACCTCCACCACAGTGTCATTGATGAGGAGTGGTGTATGACTGGGCTGAGATTTCCTGAAGTCAACAATAATCTCCTTTGTCTTGTTCACATCGAGGATCAGGTTGTTGACTTTGCACCAGTCCACCAGGTGTTTCACCTCGTCCCTCTATGCCAGCTCGTCGTCGCCCTGGATGAGGCCCACTACTGTCGTATCATCTGCAAACTTAACAAAGTGATTGGTGTTGTATCTGGGACGACAGTCATGAGTCATCAGGGTGAACAGCAGGGGGCTGAGAACACGGCCCTGGGGGGAACCGATGCTCAGGGAGATGACACTGGAGATGTTGTTATTCACCCATACAGATTGGGCTCTGTTGGTCCCAGCATTCACAGCATGGCTTAATGTGAGTACACCTTCACAATGCTGCACATACATGAACCAAAATATCAGGTGTGTTTGGAGATACAACCACTTTGTTCTTGTGGTTTCACTCGTGTGATTAAAACAGTGTCTTTAGTGAAACCATCAGAGTCGAACCATGTCTGTCCTCTGGTGCTGCACTGTCTCTGTCCATGGTGCTGATTCAGATCCAAAAGACACCTGTTTACTGTCCACAGACCGATGTAAAGCTGAGTGACGAGTATGGCTCCATCTATCTGTAGCTCACATCTAATGTGTGTATGAACATACATAACTTTTGAAACTGTGCGTGTGAACATGAGCATGTGTCATAGTTGTATCTAGTTCATAAACAGAAGGCACCACACATCTGCTGTTCACTGGATGTTGAGCTGAGGAGATTGAAAATCTGTGACTGATTAATGTGAAGGAACATTTAGAATTAATGAGCCATTTATTCTGTTTTTCTTACTTTATCCTTATGTGTTAATTTGAGTAACTGAACAAATGAAACAGTTCAAGTGTTAAAGTGGCTCCAGGATCTTTGTTTGTTCCCAGAGTTCACACTTCTGGGCTTCTGTTATCATTTCCATTCACCTTGTAATGTAGTCAGACAGCTGCTGTGTCTGAAGTCACTGTGAACTCTTTCTGTATTAAACCAGACTATGATCTCTGCTAAACCTCAACCAAGCTCTGTGAGAGCCTGAACATGACCATAAAAAGTGGAATAATGCTGTGGTCACTACAAACAGATGTTATTCTGCAAGATACGATATTTTTTGTGGAAAATAAATTGTCTATAAACACTTTATGGTCAGTATCAATGTAACAAACGCATATTTATGGAAAACTGAACCTGCTGCATTTAGGTTATTTAACATATTTGCTGTTGCAGTTCAGTTGTATAGAAATATAATTTTTCGGAGACAGGGTTGATTTTTTTTTCACCTTCTCTCAGGAAAACTGAGATACTGAGCTAACAAGCAGATTTTGCAGATTAAAATGCAATGGTTGCAATGATGTCTATCAAAGAACCAATCATTTACATTTAAATATTTATATATTTAAATAAGTCTACAGTATTGTGGTTTGTTACTTTCCATGTCAGTGTAAAAGCTGGAGGAGTTTTCTGGGTCCCTGCAGCAAACACTGAGGATTACGTCTACATAGTATTATTTCCATATCATCATATGCTAATCCACATTCTTCACACACACACACACACATTATTCTTAGCTATACTCTACTGGGATCATAAGTGTGTCTGGCCACAGTCTGCAGTGTGCATAGTAAATATACAGAATGTAGTATGTGTGTTTGTGTGTTTGTGTGCATGTGCGTATGTGAGAGAAAGAGTAAAAAATAATCCTTTTTGGTTGAGTGCACCTTAGACTGACTGAACCACAATTATGCCTACAATCTACTCCCCTATTTTTGGCAGCATGTCTGTGAGCAGTGGTGGAATGTAACTAAGTATTTGTACTTCGTTACTATATTTAAGTATTTTTTTACGTATTTGTACTTTACTTAAGTAAAAATAATAATTCATACTTTGTATTTTACTCCATTACATTTCGCAGCAATTATCTGTACTTTCTACTCCACTACATTTCTACAATTTATGCCGTTACTCGTTACATGTTATGAACATAATTTCCTCAAAATCTTGCATAAAAAAAAAAAAAAACAGACTGATTGCGTTGAGGCGTTGTTTGCTATTGCCAGCCTATCAGGTGGCTCTGTTACCTCCAATGATGGCAGAGCGCGCATTTGGTGGAGCACGAGCTAGTGGGCTGGCCAGATTCCGGCGAGAAGAAACGACAGGTGACATCAACAGAACACAGAGCCAACGTCGGCTGAGCGTGAGTCTGAGCCCTCCAGCTCAGAATCAGACAAACATCTTTGGCCGTATTTAAGCAGGTGACATAGGCAGAGGCATAAATCAGTACATCTACATTCTTTATCAAAATTTGGGGTCGCAGTACGTTAAGAGTGCGGCTTTGGTCTTTGGACCGGCTTGAGATCCGAGGGTCGTGGGTTCGATCCCTCGACCAAGCGCAAAAAAACGGATACGGTGGTGGTGAAGGAGACGCGCCTCCCCTGCCTCTGCGACCATGGCTGTGGTGCCCCTGAGCAAGGCACCGATTCTCCCCAGCTCCCCGGGCGCCTCGCTAGGCAGCCCCCTGCCCCAGCGTCTCTAGTGCATGTTGCTCCTGTGCATAATGCTTGTGTGTGTGTGTGTTTCGTTCAGTTGGTGTGGGTAAAATGCAGAGAATAATTTCCCCAGGAGGGATCAATACAGTAATTTAAAAGAAAGAATAAAAAATGTCCCCGGCACTGAGACAACCCATTGCATGAGTACTTTTACTTTAAAAAATACTTTAAAGTAAATTTAAAAGTAAGTACTTAGTACTTTTACTTAAGTAAGATTCTTGATGCAGTACTTCCACTTTCACTTGAGTATATTTTTTGCGGGATAATTGTACTTTTACTTAAGTACTAAGCTTCAGTACTTCCTCCACCACTGGAGAGAAGTGAAGCCAGTGAAGAGGAGGGAATGGGAGGAGGAAGCAACACAAAGTGTTTGCTGGTCTCTGATGGGATCTTAGCCAGCAGTTTGTCTCTGTGTTATTCTGTCTCTGCACCGTTAAACATTCATACTCAGGTGGACAGTCACAGTGGACACTGTCTAATGTCCAGAGGAAAAAAAAAGTTCTTTTATCACATATTAAAGCTGTGTGATGTTCACTGACACTGACCATGTGCAGTTTAAATACATGCGTGCAAGTTTATTTTCCTTGTCCTGTCCAACACAGTAAAGTGTAAATGATGGACATTTACTCAACACAACTTTTTATTTCCACTGTCACAGGATAGAAAGAACAAAGAACTTCACTAAGAGCCTTGTTTCATAATTCATTTCCAGCCCACAGTGTTTCTGTCCTCCAGCAAACCTTTGGATGTCAGTGTGTCAAGCTGATGTTGGTGAATCTGAGGCTGTGTTGACTGAGAGAAGAAGCTGTGAGATCTTTTAGACCCTGATGACTCACTCTGGACTGATTTGATAGATGCTCCACAAATAAAAGTGGGTTACTACTACTACTCCTCATAGGGACTGTCTGCAGGAACTGAAGCTGCTTTTGGTCAAAGAGATATTCATGTGTTCACCGTTCACTCAAGACCATTCAGCTGGGTTGGTGAATTCAGCACCAAGGACAGCAGCAGCTGAACTGTACACAACTACTGAAAGATAAAAGGAGTGTGTACAACATTCATGTTAATGTATCTGCTGAAATCCTGTTGGAAGTAGCATAAAGTGTCCTCCAGGCTGATGGCAGTAACCTGCTGCAATTAGTCAATAATGAGCCCATTAGCTTCTATAATGAAGTTCACACATTATTATTTGCAACACAGGATGAAGACAATTAGTTAAAAAAAAATAATCATTTGAATGTTTATGAGAGCTGCTACTTTATTTTTAATCCTGTTGCTGTAGATTTTCCTCAACTCCAAACAATGTGGACTGTGAAGTGAAGCATTAACAACCTCTCAGTCAGCACCATGGAAAGAGGCAGAGACGACTGCTGTTCTCTCTACAGTACAAAACAATTATCACTGTTTACACTTTTTATTTTTCTCATATGGTTCCATTTTTTCAGTGTTACTTCAAATTGATGAAATCCCAGTTGCACAATCATCTCTCTATCATCTCTTATTCTCATCCTACACTTTTTTTTTTCCCAGATCCCAAGTCCAGTTCTCCTGCACTGCAGCCTCGTCTCCACTGACTCTACTGTTGCAGGGTGTAGACAGATATATTCCTCCTTCTGTCCACATGCTGCAGGTCAGCTGCTACTTTTCGCCTGCCAGAGTGGAGCTTCAGTGTGATGGTGTAATGCATTCACACATGGTTCACACTGTAAATGTGTGAATCCTGGTCCATTAGTGAATTTGCTGTTGGGATGATCAGAGGGTTTGTAGAGTTATTATGCTTCTTCCTCTTTGCATCATGATTTTCCACAGACTCCTGTCAGTTACAAAACAAGTAGAAAGTCTGAAAGTGCCAACGTGACTTTCCATCCATCCAGTATCAGGATACAGTTTAGAAAAGATGTGTATTGATTTAAGCTCTGAATCTGACAGCACATTACACAGCTCTCTCTCCACTCTGAGCTGTGACCTCCAGCAGTGGATGATTCACAGTAAAGTTGCAGACACTCTGTGATACTTGTTCTCTGATGCTAATGACTCTTGGAGCTCTACTTTCCTCTGCTGTTGGTCTCTGTCCTGAATAAAGAGCTCCTCTATCTATTTCTGCTGACTCCATCCCAGTGGTTTTCATTGTTTCATCATGTAACACCTGTGAAAGTTTCCCTCATTTACCTGGTTTTAATACCTCATTGCCTCTGACTGAGAGCCAAGTGACTGTAAAGCAGAGCATCACTTTCTGGTTCAGATCCAGTTTAAAGTGTGTTGGTCTCTGTCACTGGGCCTTTACTCCACAGAGAGAACTGGATCTCATCATTAATGGAAACAATCCTAAATATCCCAGCAGAAAGAGAAGTGAGTCTCCATCTTCTCTTTCCACTTCACTTATTCTCCTTTACAGGAGTTCACTCTGCTGTGAACAGAGACACCAGCTGCAGTGTCTGTTCATAGAAGAGTTAGAGGAGGAAGAAAGATGATCCACAGCCAGTCAACACAGAATAATGGGATCTTTGTGGGGACTGTTGGTGTCAGTGTTCAACCATCTGGAACAACAACAACAAATCAGAAAAAAACATCCTCTGAGGTGATGGATCATCAGTTCAAAGCTGCAATTAGGAATAAATGAGTGAGATCTGAAAAGACAAAATGAATATCACTGTACTGTCAACTTTCAAACATGCTGTTTCATTAGCCAGCTGGAAATCAATAAATAATTATTTATCAGCACAAAACAAGATCTGAACACAGCCAGTTTCACTTGATAGCCAACATGCTGAAGCTGAGGAAAACTTCAGATGCCTTGGTACAGTTCTGGACTCACTGGTGAGCTTCTCTGAAAATACAAAAGATGCTCACAGCAACTTTATTTTCAGAGAAAACTCTGTGGCCTCGGTGTTAGTCTGCAGATTTTAGAACTGATGTTGAAAACTACTGTTGAAAGTGTTTTAACTTTTCAACACTGAAAATTATTCACAACCTCACTGACAAGAAAAACTCTATATACTGAAACACTGACATTGATACAATTGACAGTTTTATTGCTTTATGATGCATCTGCTTCATTGATCTGATGTATTTCTCTGTGAGACACATTGTACTAAAATCTGTGCAGATGTTCCAACTAACATTCAGTATCTTCATTCACAGAAACTCCTCCACTGGCTCACAGAGACACAGAGACAAAGACACTGGACACTGGACACTGAGACACTGATTCACTTCTTCTCCTCAGAGCTGCTGAACTGTACATGGTGTTTAAATCAACTGTCAAACTGCTTTATTTAGCAGACAAATCAGAGCCATAGTGGAGCCGTCTGTAGCAGTTAGTCTGAAGAGTCCTACAGCTCAGCAGCCTGAGGAGCTCAGAGGGAAGAAAGAGAGGCAGAGGAGGAGTTCAGCTGCTTGCTGAAGATGCTTTGACTCCACTAGTAGTTGAAATGCTTCAATGTAACTCAGCCTTCCCACAAAATTGGTTTCACGTTGCAGAGAGATTCTTATTAAACCAATGTTAAAAAAATTCAACACATAATATTGACACCAGCAGCCCTTTGATAAACAGCTATTATGTCCAATGGAGCCTCCATATTCAATCTGTTCTTCACCAGAAAGAAAATAATTCTTCATCATTCTTTCATCATCTTTTGTCCCAGCAACATAGGTGCAAAGTAGATGTCATTCATTTATCATTCTGCTCTCAGGTGTATAACCACTGATGGTTATTATACAAACAATCAGTTGGCCTCATTCATTGATCCTCTCTGAGGGAGCTACTGCTTTGTTTTTCCTCCACACACCCTCCACAGTGTATTCCTCTCAGATCAGGAAATGTAAACTGTGTAACTAAGAAGCAGCTGTGAGCGAGGTTACCAGTCCACTGTACATGATGACAATAAAAAAAGAAATAACTACTGAATGAACTTATTTCTTCAATATGACAGATGATGCTTGAAAAATATACAGTTGTAAGAAGCAAAGGAAACAAGAGAAGCTTTTACAAAAACAAGGTTCATACAGCATTTTTACTTTGCACTCATCAAACACACATTCACAGATGAATACATGACTTTATGTGTGTACAGGTCTAGTGTTTTTTTTTTTTTTTTTATTTGACAGAGGCACAGGTACTGACATAGGTCTGAGATGCTAAGAGAGAGAGAGGTTAGGGCGAGGGAATGCATTATGCCAGCAAGTGTCCTCACAAAGATATAAGTATCAGTATGTGTGTGTGAGTGTGTGTGTGTTTGTCCTTTGATGCCTTTGATGTATCAACATTCTACAGTCTGATGTCACAGGCTGCAGTAAGTGGACACACAGCCAGAGACAAGTTCAGAAGTCAAACAGGAGCAGAAACAGTTGGACTGGACAGGACTTGCTCATGATTTAGGAAGAAAGAAGCACTCAGATATTTCTGCACAATTATTGACAAGGAAGGGAGGAGCTACTGCTGTTACAAGGACAAGAGGAAACTACAGGAAAGTCCAGATCACCTCCAAGGTTTTCAGTAAGTCAGTACATGTTAGTAGTTCATGTCAGTGTTTAGTTCATTTAGTGAAATGTTTTGTTCAGATGATTTGTTTGTTAACTTGATGTGATATTTAAGCACACAAGATCACGATGTTCAGCCCAAAAGTGTTTGGGCACACACACAAAAAGTAGCTGTTTTAAATATTTCCATCTTACATCTTACTCAATGTTGGACAGGAATGGATCTATAAGTTATCAGACGCATTAACAGCCTTTATCAGATGATGGATAGTCAGAGAATTCTCGTCAGGTGGATAAGGTGATTTTTGATTGTTTCTTGTGCTTGGATTTGTAGAGAAATCGAGATGATTATTGTCTCTATTAAACATTGCATTTGTTAGTGGCGTTTTAGGATGTATAAAGAGACTTTTTATATGGGTTGGTTATATTTCAATATGGGTTATATTTCAACTTTTGCAGTCCACAAAGCGGCAGTGTTGCTCTGAGGGTGAGGCTCAACAACACAGTGCACTTCAGCTACGATGATTGGTCGTGGACTCCCTGAAGACGCCTGATCGTTTCCTAGACTTTGTAGTCTCCATGTAAAAGTCAGGACTGGATTTTTTAGGCTTGGGGGGGCAATGGAGGGAAGGCTGGGATTTAAGGCTTTGCAGCCTTTTGAGTTGGTGAAAAGTCAAACATCTTTGTATAGCGGCAGGGAAAAGTACACGGCAGACAGATGGGCGGAGTTGCTAAGTGGCGGCAATTGATAAGCTGGCTTACAAACGGGACACCGCGACAAGTGACGGTTGTACCAAGAGCTTGATTTGGACGTCAAAGGCTTGGGCCTCATCGCTTCTCTGCCTTTTGGCTAAGATCAAGTGTAGTATCTGTTCTTATCAGTTTAATATCTGATATGTCCCCTATATGGGGATAACGTATTAAACCCATTTTTAAGAGAGGGAGCTGAAAAAGGAGCTTGCTCCGCTCACTCCACGCATTGACCTGGCATTGCAGTGCCGCTGGGAATGGTGCACTTTTCTCTTGCTTTGTAGAAAATCAAGTTTTGACACACATGTTTAGTTAGGAGTCAGACTTTTACAGTGGCTGAAGGAAAATGCGGATAAGTTTTTATCAAGTGAATTGTGCACAACCAGTCAGTTGATTTACTGATATCACCCAGGGAACCCCGCTCAACAACACAGTGCACCTCAGCTACGATGATTGGTCGCGGACTCCCTGAAGACGCCTGATCGTTTCCCAGACTTTGTAGTCTCCATGTAAAAGCCAGGCCTGGATTTTTCAGGCTGGAGGTGGTGGGAGGCTGGGATTTAGCACGCTGCAAGCCAAGGGAGGCGCACCGCGACGGTGGTAGCTGGGACGACTAGGGTCCTCAGCTGCTCTCTGAGACAGACCTGTTCTGACTCTTGTTTCTCTTCATAACGCACAAGTCTTTCGCCTTTTACTAAAGACTTCCGTGGAGAGGAACACCAATGAGTTGAAGTTATTTTTGGCTGGCTTAGTCTTATGGCTGAGCCTTTTGAGTTGGTGAAAAGTCAAACATCTTTATAGAGCGCCACAAGTGTGAGCTCCCCCTGTCCGACTTTGCGGAAGAAATGCGTGCTAGGTGTTGTCATTTCGCTGGTATACTTTATTTTTAGGCTTTGGTGGGGATGCTGGCGTCTTTGAGACAAGAAAAGTGTAGCACGTGGGCCTTTGCTTTCTTTCCCAAGAGACAGCTTGACTAGTGGCTTTGTGGACAGACTGCAAAAGCTGACATATACAACTGCAGCTCATACTTACCTGGCTGTGTTGCTGTGCTGACCCCTGCGAATTTGAATGTGAATGTGACCTGTTAAAAGCTCCAGCTTCAGTAAATAGATTTTTAACCTCCAACACTTTGCTCTGAAGAGTCAGTGACAGGCAGCTGAGTGGAACCAAGCAGAGAGGAGAAGTCAGTCATTGTGACGTTCGCCTCCACACTTCACACACTCCTCACACAACTACAAAGCAGGTGGAGAATGTGTAACAGTGTGTGTATATGTGTCCTTTCACAGACACAGAGAGCAGCAGTGTGGACAGTCTGTAGGAGGGTGTGCATGTGTTTGCCTGTTTGAGTGTGTTTCTGACTTTAGGAGCATGTAGAAAGTTTGTGTTTTATCTTTGATGTGTTCGTCTTTGCTAAATGACCCATTTGCTTCTATCTTCTCTGTATGTAGATGATACTGACATGAAAAGTAAAGCTGAAGGTGAAATGAAGAAGATGCAGAGAGACAGTACAGGAAGGAGTGAGTCTACATAGAGACAGATGAAAGGAGGGAGAGAAACAGGTGGAGGAAGGAGAAGCTTGAAGTGGTTAGTTTTCAATACACTGAATAAAAACACAGCTTTCCCTCATAGAGCTTTAAATAAGATCTGTGATATTAAACTGAAACCATTCTGAACCTTCACTGATTTATTACTTTTATTTCATGCATCCAGGTAAAGAGATATATTTTCTTCATCTTGAGTCAAATCATGAATGATTTATTTTCATCTGGTTTACTTTACTTTTCAAAAACTGTGTGAGCATCTGGAACATGAAGATGAGGCTAGTTGCTTTAATCTCTGCCTTTCTTGATAAGAATCATTTCTTTGGCACTGACAGGCGTCTGTTGATGTTGCAGCTTCAGTAATTATTCATCTTTTCTCACCCTCCTCCGTTTCCTCCTCTCATCAGTTTTTCTTCTACCACCTGCTTCTTCTTTGCTCTTCTAACTGAACAGTGACAGACGTTATTCTCTCAGGTGTGAACCAGTGTGCAGCTGCTTGTGCAGTGAATAATGTAATGATGAGTCTGATTATGCAGCAGGTAGTCGTTCATTCATCAGCCCAAAGGTTAAATTAGCTGAAACCAGACATTTACTGGTTTGATTCACATGAACAGAGTTTTGCTTTGGGAAATTTCCAAAAGTCACAAGTTTGTAGTGGATGAAGATTCTCTCCATATTCTGATACATCCACTGATTCATTTTATCTGATTTTCAAAAACCTCTGAAAAGAAGAAAACAAAGGAAAATGTTCTTCACAGCTGATTTTAGTCTTCAAATATACAAACATTGTTTCTCCTCTTTCAAAAAGTAAAACAACAGAAACATTAAACTTCTCTTTTTTTTATTACATAAATCATGATGAATTATCATTGATGTTTATTCCTCAGTGCTGGTGCAGCTGTTCGAGAAAATGATCTACATTCTGCATCTACATGCTGCATGACTGCAAAGCCGCAGATAATCCTGGACTACAACAGGAACAAGGGCGGTGTGGATAATCTCTATAAGGTAAAGTTTCATTATTATTATTATTATTATTATTTATAATTATTTAGATTATTATTACTGTATCGGAGCTTCCAGGGGGAAGGCTGGAGTGTTATGCGGGCATTAGAGGCCCAGAGCGGAGCAGACACTTGCCGTCGTGCCCTGGGGCAGAAAAAAGACAAAATATTTTATGATTATTGTTATTATTATTATTACTTTATTATTCCTATTTGGTAGCCCGTTTCTTGCGTTTTTAGAAAGAATGGATGATATATTTGGGTATGATAAATAAGAAAATTTATTAATTTTTTTTCTCCCATCAGGTTATCGGAACCTACAGCTGCCGACGCAAGAGCCAGAGGTGGCCGCTGAAACTGTTTTACAACATCTTTGATGTTTCAGCATACAACGCCTTTGTTCTGTGGATGTGTGTAGACTCTTTGGAGAGAGAGAGACACTCACAAGCGGCGCTCGTTTTTAGAGGAGCTAGGGAAAGCACTGGTGAGTCCACTCATGCAGGAACGTCAACGGCTACCCCGACATCCCAGCGCCCTTGCTCTGGTGGTTGCAGCGCGGGGAGGGCAACCGGAGGAGAGCGACGGCCCGTCAGCCACGGCCGGGGGAGGCGACAGTGCCGTTTCTGCAAAAAGAGAATCCGCAACACCTGCGGCAAATGTGGACATCACATCTGCAGAGCCCACACCTCCATGATCTGCAGCACCTGCTGCCCCTGAGACTCGGACTTTTGTATTGATAAGTATCGTGTTCATAATTACCAGCACTTATAGTTGAGTTTGAGTCACGTTCATTTGTTATTATGTCTGTTTTTATCAACTATTCTTTTATTTACATGTTTGAAATAAATTTCAGAGTTCAAAATATGACATCCAGATGTCATGTTTTATATTTTTATGAAGGCTATTTATTTATGGTACCCGTTTTTTATATTTCATATTTTAGATATGATCCCGTGACCTAAAAGGGCTTTAAGAGGACGAACGGGATTTTTTTTGTATTTTTTGTAATAGCACAAAATTAATAATTGATCACAATCAGTGTTGTTGCTAATCATTGACATATCCCAGTCTGATAATCCCTGCACAAAAAAAATACACTTTTGCATTCATCAAATTTTCTGTAAAGAAATGGTGGAAATATATAAATAAACTGGCATTTAAAGGGTTAAAGTTATGAAAATGAATTCACTATTGCTATGCATGATGAGGACAGAAGTTAATGACAAAAAAAAAAAAAATTTTTCATGTTTTAGATTTTTAGATATGATCCCGTGACCTAAAAGGGCTTTAAGAGGCAGAACGGGATGTTTTTGCGAGGATCTCAGAGGGTTAAATTAATATTCAAAATTATAACGTACATCTATTAACTGATGAATAAGTTCAAACATGCTTTAGAAGGTGTGTTATGTGAGAGCATGTCACACTGACTCCAGCCACTAGACGTCAGGAGTGCACAGATTTAAAGTGCTCTGATTATGTCAGTTTCTGAGTCTCACAGTCTGAATTAATGTGAGTGATTTACAACCCAAACTTTCACATCTCCTGAGCTCTGGAGCCTGAAACCAGTGATGAAACACATTCATTTAGCTGTCAGATGAATAAACAATGCAACATGTATGAATATTACAATGAACATTTCAATATGAAGAGTAGGAAGAATAAGTTTGGATGGAACATTGTCAGAGGGTTTGGGTTAGGGTGGGGTAGACCCTCCCAAAGACCTGTTATATTAGAAAGAAGTAGTACTTATAAAGAAGGACTTTATGTGTTTTTAAGTTGATTTCATTTGACTAAATCCTTTTATCAGCTAAAATAATGTTTTTTTTTTCTAAAATGTAAAATGTATTTACAGTCTGACAGGTGTCATTTTCTGGCTTCTTTTTCTACATTGAGTCCGTATTTTTATCTCTTTCTGTGGTGAACTTGTCATAATGACTGTGTAGAAGAAGCAAAGAGCTGTAAGAGGCTCTGTAGACATTGTTCCATTGAAATCCTTTTTTTGTTGTAGTGCACACATCACTGACTTCAGAAGATGTGAAAAGTATTGTCTAAACATACAGTCTCATAATGTTTGTAAGTAATATCAGAATGATTTGGTTCTGTCTAAATATATTGAATTATGAAGAGTTGGATAGAAACATTGCAGAATGAACAATAGGAGACATGTATTTGGATGGAACACTGTCACAGGGTGAGGGAGGGCCAAAGCCTCCTAAAGCTTTTTCCTTCTGTTACACAGTTCAACACAGACAAACTCATTCAAACATATCAGCATAAATATACATGTGTAGCTCATGTGGTAACAGAAGCTTTGTGGCTGTACTTTGCTTGGTTTTATTACTGGGCTAACCCACTCTGCCTTCTATCCTGATGTCTTACATAGTGTATTTAGAGTTGTCCATGTCCAAATATTAAGCTGCAAAATTCAATCATGTTCAGTTGTTTGACAACAGAAACATAAACATGTGTAAGTGGTAACAGTTGGTCTAATGTTTGTAGTGATATTTCAGTATTTCAGCAGCAGAAGAAGTAGCAGGATTAGTTCTAATGGCTTCATAACAGAGGTAAAGAGCTTCAGCAGAGTCTAGTGGAAATATTCACTTCTGTTTTTTCATCCATCACTGTGCTCACTTTTTCTCTGAAGTTTCCACAGACAGTTGAACCTGTTCAGCTCATTGGAGTCTTATCTTCACCTAAACAGGGAGACTCAACTATTCTGAGCATCTAAACCTCGTAGACGGTCGGTCAGATTATCTATCACACACTCAGAGGAAAGATCCAGTGAAGCTGTTTAGCCTGATTCAGCATCACATGGATGTGGGGGATGCTCAGTATATTAACCACGTTCCATAGATAGACGTCAGCTGGCTGCAGTATCATGTACTAATAACCTCTTCATTTGTTTTTGTTCTATTCTATGAACCTGTACCATCACTGTAAAATAGCTTATATTCAATTATTTGAACCTAATTACATGATTTTTCGATGGTAAAACTTCAGTCAAAAACACTTTCACTGAAAGTAAAGGTGATTTTTTTTACAGAATATTAAGGTTTTTCCAACATCAAAAGACATTTTACATCACAAAAGATCTACAACTGCCAGTTCAGTGAAATGTCTAACTGCATGCAGTTCCTGGGTTTTATATTTCTGCTAATAGTCTTATCACTGTGGGAAAAAACAAGTCCTCTTCATTACGTTCCCTCATTAGTGAGAAAGTTCTCATTAATTTTACACTGTGCCTCTAGGTGTCTTGATTTCTAATGAATGTCCAGATCACGGTGTTTCTTTCCTCCAGATGTCAGTGTGAAAAATTCCTGTCATGTTTGACTAGAAAAGCTTTGAAACTATGTCTAACCGACCTCCTCTCATTACAGACGGAGCCGAGCGGCCACCCCGGCATCCGACCGAGGCCGACTCCTCACATATGATAACTATATTACGCAACCAATATTGCCGTTATCCCGTGAAACTTTCATGTTCGAATGTTATTTGCCAAATATCTAATAAAAGTGCCTTTCGCCATTACTATAGATTGTCTAGTTATTTATAAACAATATCCAAAACCCACCGTGCACAATATTTACAATAATATTTACAAAACCGTAACCCGACAGTCAATGGTAACGAAGTCCTTCGTTACAAACTAGTTTCATTTGTGAAGAGGAGCAATGAGGAGTTCAGACTTCCTGGAGCAGAAGTAGGAAATGTGTTGCTATATTTGATTGTGTGTGAGAATTTAGTAGTTGAAATCTAACCTGTGTTTAAACAGGCTGAATAAAGTTGTTTTGGACTCCATAACCAGCTGAACCAGCAGGTTTTAATGACAGAAAATCTGTAAAACTGAGTTTGAACAATGTGAACAGTCAGGCAGGGATGGATTTCAGTGTTGTTACTGACAAAGAAAAAATAATTCTTCCAGTCCAACAGAACACCTGTCTGTAGCACCTGATCCTCACACATTCACACCTCGTTTGTGTGAGTCTTGAAATTTTGCCGGCCACCTGGTTAGCTCAGTTGGTAGAGCATGAGACTCAACCTCTCAGCGTCGTGGGTTTGAATCCCACTCCGGGTGGCACCACCTCCCATGGTGGGCCTTTGGTGCATTGTGAAATGAGCGGGCTAACCCCACGACTTGGACCTGGACCCAGATAAGTGGCAGAGGATGACAAGACATGAAGTTTTGCCAAGAACAGTGAGGAATCTTGTGGTGAAGGAGTTCAAAGAGTTGACAGTGAACAAGCAGGTGGGAAAAAATGAGTGTTTATCACAATTGTTCTGATAAACATTCTGTCTTAATGTCAAGATCAGAAACTTTAAAGAGGACAGAAAGATGAAGTCGTGATATGAACCATAAAAAAAAAAAAACACACTAACTTTTTCACAACTAATGCAGCATCTGACTTTCCAGTGGAAAACTTTTAACCTTTAACAACAGCAGGAAATGTTTGATTTGCACTGGCAGTAACATCACACATCTCTTATACAGACTGAAAATGATCAGTAAACCATGAGATCAGGCTGAGATCTCAAAGTACAAACTATAAACACAAACCATAATGTCTGGTAGACAAGTAGAGCAACCGTAAGAAGTGATGTGGACTTTCCTGTAGTTTCCTCTTGTCCTTGTAACAGCAGTAGCTCCTCCCTTCCTTGTCAATAATTGTGCAGAAATATCTGAGTGCTTCTTTCTTCCTAAATCATGAGCAAGTCCTGTCCAGTCCAACTGTTTCTGCTCCTGTTTGACTTCTGAACTTGTCTCTGGCTGTGTGTCCACTTACTGCAGCCTGTGACATCAGACTGTAGAATGTTGATACATCAAAGGCATCAAAGGACAAACACACACACACACACACACAGGTACTTATGTCTTTGTGCTGACATAATGCATTCCCTGGCCCTTACCCTAATCCTAACTAAAACCCAATTCTAACCCTGAAACCAAGTCTTAACCCTCAAACAGCAACATGAACACAGATGGAAACACTGCAGAGCTGCTTTGGATGGTTTAACAGGTAGAGATCATCAAATAATAGAATGACCTGATATCTTCATCTGTATCTATAAACACATGGAGGAAATCTCCCAAACACAAACTTAACCACAAACAAATGCACTTTCATGTCAACTCACACACCAGATGAAAAAACAAGTCATGTTTTACCTGCATTTTCTGGATCCAAAGAAGAAGATCCAGGACAAAGGAGATCAGGAGACAGGAGGCCCCAAAAAGTGGGAGAAAGAAAAATACAGTTAAAACACAAACTTATAAACAGACATAGAATCAAACAAAGACAGTATTGTGTCCCAGAATATGATGATATAGTTTCATCTTTAACTTTCACCATCAGCTTCCTACTCCATCTTTTCAGATTACAGGTGTAACTGTTATCTCAAGGTGTGTTTTGGTATTTTAACTGTCAAAGGTGCAACAGTATTAAAAAGCTCTCTGAGCTTATATTAAAATGAGGTGAAAACTTCATGTACTGTATAAAAGATGGGAAATAATACTCCTCATCAGGGCTGATTATTTTAGTGCTGATGGTACAAGGATGAGCACAGATCCAGAAGTGATCCTAGAAAGCAGATGAACTTTCTGCATGGATTCATCTCCAACAAAGTTAAATTAAGCGTGGCAGCGTCCTCTTCCTCTTTCAACCATCCTTTGGCCTTGCTCAATGTCGTGGCAGAGGAGAATGCATGACAATTATAACGAGGATCTAAGAGACAGGCCAGCACCACAGTTTTTGTGTCTTCTACTTTCTTTTCTACTCCCTCATGGCTTGCCTGAGCATTCTGATGCCTTTTGTGAATGGCCCCTCATCATCTTGAAGTAGCATCTTCAGCACAGTCAGGCATGGAATGATGCTGATGAGTTGCTGTGGCTCACCTGAAGTGTAACTTCCTCTGTTGGGAGAAGAGTTTCAATTAAATCGGACCAGTGGGACCTGCAAATCCTCCATGTTCACCACAGTAGATGGTAAGCGCACGCTTTTGCTCCAGCATTCTTTGCAGCATGTGGAGCGTTGAGTTCCACCTCGTTGGAACAGCCTGGATTATGTTGTGCTCTGGCAGGCCAAGTTCCCTCTGAATGTCTTTCAAACACTGTTGGGCCAGAATGGAGTGGTGGAAATGTGTGGCACACTTCTTAAGTATTGCAATGACAACTGTGATGGCTCTTTGACTTGACAGACCATCATTCACCACAAGTTGCAAGGTGTGTGCTGTGCAGCTGAGGTCTGGGAGTTCAGCAAGCCTCATTCCCTTCTCAATATTTGCTTCGCTGTCTCGAAGCACTAGTGCTAGATGATCTTTGCTTATCTTCCAGTCCTCAAGCATACTGAGGAATGTCTCATTCAGATATTCCCCAGTGTGAGACCCATGCATCACTCTTGTATTTAAGACGATCTGCTTTCTTGTCCATTCACCATCAATGAAATGGCATATCAGGCTCATGAGAGACTCTGTCACACCAGACCAGCAGTCTGCTGTGAAGGAGAGAGAGTTGCCAGCATTCTCTGGTTGAATCAGGGCTTTGATCTTGTCCACAACCTTGTAGTGAACTTCTTGCAGCTTTTCAGTTCGGCACCACTTCTCACTTTTCAGTGCATATCATGGCTCTGCTGCAGCCATGAGGCGCTCAAAGCCAACATCAGTATTCTGCCCTAGTAAGAATGAAGTTGAATTTCAAACGTGGCAGATAGCTAAACAGTTTCCCAGTAAAACATCGCTCAGTCTTCAGGTAAGTTTGAACCACCATGAATGGCTGGTTGTCAGTGACTATCACCTCTATGACTAGTTTGTTCATTAGTTTCACTTTCTTTGTTTCTGAAACATGTCCTCATCCTGATGAGGTTCAGATTCCTGTTTCTTCTGTGCTGTTTCATACAACTCAGGGTGATGAATCCTAAGATGGGACCACAGGTTTGAAGTATTTTTGGTTTTTCCCATTGTTGCTCCCATGCTGACACCTTCATTGCATATATTACAGGCTGCCTTCCCTGGTGTTGGTTGAGTGTAATATTTCCATACTTCCTTTTTAAAGAAGTCAAATTTTTTCGGTCTGAGTTTGATTCAACAGGCTTTCTGCTTCTGCAACACTTTCCTCACACACCTCTACATGGAGGTCAAAGTCTCTGCTAAAGGAGCTCCTCTGTCATCTCCAGGACGACACGTTTTCCCTGGCCGACCTCCACAGCACTGCCAGCAGCCTTTCCTGTATAAATCTGGCACTTCCAGGCATAGGAAGTGGCAACATCAGCAGTGACCCAGATTTTATTTTGCTGGCTTGCTTGGCATATACTGGCAAAAGTTGCACCGGCCTTTGAAAGGGACACGCTGCTCATCAACGCACACACCTCTCCCAGGGTTGAAAAGCATGGAGAGGTGATGTATCCACATTTCCCAGATTGAGCGGATGAGTGTAAGCTTGTCCTCTCTGAGACAAGAAGGCTTGTTCAGCTTGTCATCAAATCGGAGGGTGGAGTTGATTACCCTGATTTTGGTGTGATTCATGGTGGCCCGGAAGATGGCACATCCACTGTGGTCATCCCAGAGACTGGAGGTGGATTCCCCTTGGACGGTACACTCCAGCCAAAATCAGGAGTCCAATGTAGGCTTTCACCTCACTGTGATCTATATCACTCCAGTTTTGCGCTGTGCGTCCTCCATGTTAAATCAAATCAAAAGAGGATTCCACATCACAAGTCCTGGTGATGGCATACCATGTCGTCCCCGGAGTCACACCTGTGGCAAGTAACAATACAAGTAACAAAGAGAGGAACGAGAGGAAGAGAAAGTGGGTGGACAAAGAGAAAAGAAGGAGCTGAGAGAGCAATGGAGGAGAGAAACTTTAAAGTCCAACAGTGATTCATCATAGTTTGTGAAAACTACCTGATACTTGTCCTGAGTGTTCAGTCAGTGAAAGAAACCATGAAAACAAAGCTGATTCTTCATTTTACATTTATCATGAATGACTAAGGGACTTTTTTTTTTGGATCACTTGATTATTCATCTGAGAAAAGCAGTAAGTTCTTTGAGTTACTGAGTCACTGCAGTGTGTTCAAAACAACTATACTTATAGAAATGAAGGCACTGATCACACAGTCATACATTTCATATGCTGAAGGAAATGTTAGGTTTGTGTCATGTCCGACAGTCGACAATCAACCAAATACCCAACAAATCTAAGTCATTTAGCTTTGTAGCTCTGCACACATCCTTCTTCAAACACTGTGGTTTATGACACAGCCAGTTAAGTCTGGACTTCAAACCAGTTCAAACACAGTCATGCAGCATGTAGATGCAGAATGTAAATCATTTTCTCAAACAGCTGCACCAGCACTGAGGAATAAACATCAATGATAATTCATCATGATTTATGAAGTTTAATGTTTCTGTTGTTTTACTGTTTGAAAGAGGAGAAACAATGTGGATGAAAACAGCTCTGCTCCAATGAAGGAAGCAGAACTAGAAACAGGCAGAGACACCTGCTGTACTGATTTCATCAACACTAACAGAGAAACACAGAGGTGGAGTGAACTTTCATTCATGCATCTTAGTTTAATCTTTAAAGTTTATTCTGGACCATGGAAAATAAAAGCCCCAGAAAAAGCTAGTACTCCTGACATCGGGGATGAATTTTAAAATGACTCATGAGCTGATTTAAAAATCTCAAATGTTTTGATGTGTATTTAAAAATATAAAGTATGAGGGAAAGCTGTGTTTTTATTCAGTGTATTGAAAACTCACCACTTCAAGCTTCTCCTTCCTCCACCTGTTTCTCTCCCTCCTTTCATCTGTCTCTATGTAGACTCACTCCTTCCTGTACTGTCTCTCTGCATCTCCTTCATTTCACCTTCAGCTTTACTTTTCATGTCAGTATCATCCACATACAGAGACGATAGAAGCAAATGGGTCATTTAGCAAAGACGAACACATCAAAGATAAAACACAAACTTTCTACATGCTCCTAAAGTCAGAAACACACTCAAACAGCAAAATTCTCTTGTTGTTTCTCAGGCAAACACATGCACACCCTCCTACAGACTGTCCACACTGCTGCTCTCTGTGTCTGTGAGATCACTCATCACCACTTTGTTCCTCCAAATATAACAGTGATAATATTTGTGTCTGTGAAAGGACACATATACAGACACTGTTACACATTCTCCACCTGCTTTGTGGTTGTGTGAGGAGTGTGTGAAGTGTGGAGGTGAGCGTCACAATGACTGACTTCTCCTCTCTGCTTGGTTCCACTCAGCTGCCTGTCACTGACTCTTCACAGCAAAGTGTTGGAGGTTAAAGATCTATTTACTGAAGCTGGAGCTTTTAACAGGCCACATTATGACAGAGTGTGAACCGTACAACAGACGAGGATGAGAGTCAACAATCTGAGAAAGCAGTGAGTTCTCAGCCTGACGCTTCAAACCTCTCTGGGCTCATCACATCAACAGGCTCAGAGGTGAGGCTTGTTTGTTTTCTACTAATTCTGTCCTTCTAAAAAAAGTTCTGCTGTGAGTCAAAGGATTTATTATCAAGTGATGGAAACACAAGGACACATCACAGTCATTTCTACCAGCAGCTGCAGACAGACGTCATCAGAAGGACTCTTCACTTCACTCTGACAGAGACGTGCAGCCCAGATCAGCCTCTGAACAACAAACCAGTGCAACACTGCTGGGATGGAAGTCGACTCATTGCAAAATAGTAAAAGTAGTAGAGATGACAGTCACCCACTTTGCACCTGCACCATAACAGTGAACACAACACAAACAATACAGCAAGCATACACAGCAACAAGTGTTAAAATATGTGTGTGTGTGTGTGTGTGTGTACTAGGATTTGTTGTTGTGCATGACATTTGTGATTCTGAGGCGGTCTTTTATTTATACAAGCAAAATAGCATCTAGCACACATTTCTTCCACAAACAACCAGTTAAGTCAGACAGGAGCTGCCGCTTTGTGGACAGACTGCAAAAGTTGACATATAACTGTCATGAGGCAGCTCTGCTGCCTCTGGGGATTGTCTGTTGGTGGTCTCTTTTTCTGTTTGTTTTCTCTTTTGTCTGTCTGGTTGGTGTGGGCGTGGTTTGGCGTTTTTTCCTGGCTGGGTCCTCCTGCTCCCTCCTCCTCATCGGGACGATTCCAATCACCTGTGCTCATCCTGGTGGCAATCTACCTCCCTCTCGGAGTATAAGAGACTCAGTTTTCCAGTCGGTCCTCGCCAGATCGTACCCATCTTCCCGGTGACTAGATCTATGAGCCTCATGATTTTTTTTTTCTTCTTGTGATTTATTGCTTTGAACCTTCTCCTTTGTGGTTTTTGTCGACTTACCTTTTGCCCCTCTCCTAACCGCTCACCTCTCCCTCCTTGCAGACTCCGCCGGTCTCCTCCTCCCGTGCTTCCTTCCCTCAGCCTCAGCCGACACCGCTTTCAGGGATACCCCGCCGCCCTTTTCTTTTGGTTATTCTTTTGTTTTCTCTGTGAATAAACTGTTTTTTACTCCCGAAGCTGCCTACGTTCTGCTTTTGGGTCCTGGCCCTGACTGACTCTGAGCATGACAATAACTCTAAATCAACAAAGCCACCTCACAAGATGGAGATGAACCACACTAGTTTAGGGATGATGTTGTTTTGTTTATTTTGAATCAAAATGGAGATAAAAGGCTTATAGCACCTAGTATTCCCAGGTGGTGTCCCATCCAAGTTCTAACCAGGCCCTACTCTACTCATCTTCCGAGATCACGTGAGATCAGTCGTGCCCAGGGTGGTATGGCATTAAGCAACACCAACCCATATAAAAAGTCTCTTTATACATGCTAAAATGCCACTAACAAATCCAATGTGTTTAATAGGGACAATAATCATCTGGACTTCTCTACAAATCCAAGCACCAGAAGCAATCAAAATCACCTTATCCACCTGACGGAAATTCTCTGACTATCCATCATCTGATAAAGGCTGTTACTGAGTCTGATCACTTATAGATCCATTCCTGTCCAACATTGAGTAAGATGTAAGATGTAAGATGGAAATATTTAAAACAGCTACTTTTTGTGTGTGCCCCAAACATTTTTGGGCTGAACATCGTGATCTTGTGTGCTTAAATATCACATCCAGTTAACAAACAAATCATCTGAACAAAACATTTCACTAAATGAACTAAACACTGACATGAACTACTAACATGTACTGACTTACTGAAAACCTTGGAGGTGATCTGGACTTTCCTGTGGTTTCCTCTTGTCCTTGTAACAGCAGTAGCTCCTCCCTTCCTTGTCAATAATTGTGCAGAAATATCTGAGTGGTTCTTTCTTCCTAAATCATGAGCAAGTCCTGTCCAGTCCAACTGTTTCTGCTCCTGTTTGACTTCTGAACTTGTCTCTGGCTGTGTGTCCACTTACTGCAGCCTGTGACATCAGGCTGTAGAATGTTGATACATCAAAGGCATCAAAGGACAAACACACACTCACACATACTGGTACTTATATCTTGGTGAGGACACTCTCTGGCATAATGCATTCCCTCGCCCTAACCTCTCTCTCTCTTAGCATCTCAGACCTATGTCAGTACCTGTGCCTCTGTCAAAGACCTGTACACACATAAAGTCATGTATTCATCTGTGAATGTGTGTTTGATGAGTGCAAAGTGAAAATGCTGCATGAACCTTGTTTTTGTAAAAGCTTCTCTTGTTTCCTTTGCTTCTTACAACTGTATATTTTTCAAGCATCATCTGTCATATTGAAGAAATAAGTTCATTCAGTAGTGTTATTTCTTTTTTTTTGTCATCATGTACAGTGGACTGGTAACCTCGCTCACAGCTGCTTCTTAGTTACACAGTTTACATTTCCTGATTTGAGAGGAATACACTGTGGAGGGTGTGTGGAGGAAAAACAAAGCGGTAGCTCCTTCCCTCCCTCCCTCCCAATGAATGAGGCCAACTGATTGTATAATAACCATCTGTGGTTATACACCTGAGAGCAGAATGATAAATGAATGACATCTACTTTGCACCTATGTTGCTGGGACAAAGGAGGATGAAAGAATGATGAAGAATTATTTTCTTTCTGGTGAAGAACAGATTGAATATGGAGGCTCCATTGGACATAATAGCTGTTTATCAAAGGGCTGCTGGTGTCAATATTATGTGTTGAATTTTCTAAACATTGGTTTAATAAGAATCTCTCTGCAACGTGAAACCAATTTTGTGGGAAGGCTGAGTTACATTGAAGCATTTCAACACCCGACAGCAGCAAAGCTGGAGCCTTTTTTCATCTGTCTGATGATTTAACAAACTGACTATCTATGGTTTTTTGAGTCTCATATTGAAGGGTCACTGCCCTCCAGAATGACCTTTGACCCCATTATAAACTACTAGTGGAGTCAAAGCATCTTCAGCAAGCAGCTGAACTCCTCCTCTGCCTCTCTTTCTTCCCTCTGAGCTCCTCAGGCTGCTGAGCTGTAGGACTCTTCAGACTAACTGCTACAGACGGCTCCTCTATGGCTCTGATTTGTCTGCTAAATAAAGCAGTTTGACAGTTGATTTAAACAGTATGTACAGTTCAGCAGCTCTGAGGAGAAGAAGTGAATCAGTGTCTCAGTGTCCAGTGTCTTTGTCTCTGTGTCTTCTGTGAGCCAGTGGAGGAGTTTCTGTGGATGAAGATACTGAATGTTAGTTGGAACATCTGCACAGATTATAGTACAATGTGACTCACAGAGAAATACATCAGATCAATGAAGCAGATGCATCATGAAGCAATAAAACTGTCAATTGTATCAATGTCAGTGTTTCAGTATATAGAGTTTTTCTTGTCAGTGAGGTTGTGAATAATGTTCAGTGTTCAGTGGAAAGTAATGTTCATTCTTGTTCTGAATGAAGGGTGACAGCTCTAGAGAAACTGCAGAGAAGCGTATAAGACTGCAACTCGGCCTCCTGGTCTCAACTCTGGGTTGTCATGATTTCACTGATCCATTGTTCAGTTTGCTTTTGAAATGTGTGATTGTATATCATGATGCTTGTGTACCATTCCTTTTGTTTAATTATTTCATCTTCTGGAAGTAAGGGCAACAGTTCATCATGTGCAGCACTGGCATTCTCACACAGTGTGTTTAGATTCATTAAAAGTTGTTTCATTTGAGACACATTTTCCTTTTGTCTCATCAGCTCTTTCATATTTGGTAAAAACACTTTGATTTTATTAACAAAACCTTTGCATGCATTTTGCAATCTTTCAATTTTATTTATCAAGGCCTTTTGAGTGTTTGCTTTCTCTTCTTTTCCCAGAGTCCTCTGCAGACCATGAGGTAGCACTGTTTGTTTGATTCATTGTTGGCTTGATTCATTGTTGGCTTTTTTTTTTCCCTCATTCAACTTTTTTTTCCAGTGAACCACAGCATTTAAATACATCCACACTGCGCAGTAAATCCAAGCAATTCCTTTCAACAAAGCAACATGATCACGGAACAAATATAATTCAATTCAATTCAATTTTATTTATATAGCGCCTTCCACAATCAAAATTGTCTCAAAGCGCTTTACAGAGACCCAGAGCCTGACCCCAGAGCAAGCACTTAAGGCGACAGTGGCAAGGAAAACTCCCTTTTAACAGGAAGAAACCTTGAGCAGAACCTGGCTCAGATGGGGGACCCTCCTGCCGATGGCCGGGCTGGGTGAAAGGAGGAAAAGGAGGAAGATAGGACAGCTAGGAATGGAGGAGAGGGGGAGAAGGACATGAAGCATAATACAGACAATGTGGGTCAGTATTTACATTACAGTTAGTGAACAGTTATTGGATAATGTGTGCTCAGCAGATTAGAATTATGAAACAGAGCACGGAGGGAAAAAGCTGTCATGACTGGTAATTATTTACATTACAGTTTGCAAAGAATATTAATCGAATATTTATCTGTAGCAGAACGGAACATTAAACATGTTAGAAATAGATCATTGTAAACAATAAACAGCAGCAGGTGGGTGGAGCCAGGACCATAGGACATGCAGCTCCGGAGCCAGAGGTACCTGCAGAAAGGTACAGAGAAAGAGAGACCAGAGAGAAACAAACACAGGACTACGGGACAGAGAGGACACAGAGTTAATGACATGGAATAAAGGCTAATAAATTTGAGAGTGGGTCTGAGGAGAGAAAGAGAAAGAAGAAGAAGAAGTAGTGCGCAGTAAATCATGGGATGTCCCCCAGCAGCCTAGGCCTATAGCAGCATAACTAGGGGATGATTCAGTTGCCTGAGCCAGCCCTACTAAGGGCTATATCCTTAACTGTAACAGTGTCTATAGAGATAATTGTGACTAACTATAAGTTTAATAAATAACTAGGACTGTAACTACAACTAATTATAAGCTTTATCAAACAAGAAGGTTTTAAGCTTAGTTTTAAAGAGAGGGTGTCTGCTTCCTGAACCCAAACTGGCAGTTGGTTCCATAGGAGAGGGGCCTGATAGCTAAAGGCTCGGCCTCCCATTCTACTTTTAGAGATTTTGGGAACCATAAGCAAAGCTGCATTCTGGGAACGAAGCAATCTGTTGGGATGATATGGTACTATCAGCTCTTTGAGATATGAAGGAACCTGGCCATTGAGGGCCTTATATGTAAGGAGAAGGATTTAAAAATATAGCACAGCATCACGCATCCGATCAACATTCAACCTTTAAAAGATCCCAAACGGAGACACCCTGGAAAGACCGCCTATTACTCATCGTTAATAGAGGAAAACAAGAACAGCCCTAGGTTTCTTTTCAGTACTGTAGCCAGGCTGACAAAGAGCCATAGCTCTGTTGTACCATCCATCCCTCTAGCTCTCACTAGTAATGACTTTATGAGCTTCTTTAGCAACAAAATAGTAGATATTAGAGATTGAATCCATCTTATCATGAACAGCAACTTTAGAAATGTCTGCCAGTCCTGATTTGTTGTTAGACTGTTTCTCTCCCATAGACCTCGCTGAATTGACTTCAATAGTTTCTAAATCTAAATCATCAACATGTCTTTTGGATCCTATCCCAACCAGACTTCTTAAAGATGTTTTGCCTTTGATTGACACTTACTTCAGGCATGTCTTAAAGACATAAAGGCCTGGATGACCTGTAACTTTCTTCTTCTGAATTCAGACAAAACTGAGGTTATTGTGTTTGGTCCCAAACACCAGAAACAGTTTATCTAATCATATAGTTACTCTGGATGGCATTAATTTAGCCTCCAGTACGAGCCTCCAGTCTCTAGGACCGCCTTCTTTCACCTGCGCAATATCATTAAGATTAGGAACATTCTATCTCAGAGTGATGCTGAAAAACTAGTCCATGCTTTTGTTTATTCTAGGCTGGACTACTGTAAAATATTACAGTGTAATGAACATGTAAAAAGTAATGATGTAAAAAACTAAAAAGCAACAGATGTATTGTAAAGTGGAAGTCAGGCTGCACTGTTAAAAACACAACATGGAAAACATCACAAGGGAAAAGACTGTCAAAAATATGTGATGCAGTGTGAAAATGAAAATGACCAATGACAACATCAACAGTAAAAGTACACAAGTATTATCAGCAGCCGGAGAATTCACTGCAAAACATGAAAAACAGTGTGAACACCAGGTATACACTGTAAAAAATGACAGCTGAAGCTGAAAACTCTTTAAACATTTTTCAAATAAGCTTCACAGCTTCTTGTTTGAGTTAAATTTAAGCTGCTGGTTTTCACTCTCATCTTTTCTGAGTATTTTAGAACTTTTAAAATTCATAGAATCGAGGCTCAAACTCTTCAGAGTAGTCAGGAGCTTTCTAACTCTGTGAACCTCTGAAAGACAGTGACAAGCTTTGTTTTTCTCAGATCTTTCAGATAAACTGTGGAAACATTTTAGTTTGAACTGAATCAGCTCAGTTGTCCCAAGATTCAGAGAAAGACAAAACACTGATGTTCACAATGATGCTTTTAATGTGAAAGGACAAGATCATGATTAGAATCTTAAAAAGTAAAAGTCAGCAACATTTTTCTCCTGCAATAATCGTAGCTTCCATCTTTAAAGGACTGGAAGAGGAAGAAGTTTACAAGGAATCATTTAGAAGAGTTTAACAAATAAACTGCTTTAATACATGAATCTGAAAAGGTGTGTGTGAGTGAAAGAGACAGACATGTACAGACTGAACTATCTGTTCAAGAGTGAGAGAGTTTCTCTAACAGGAGGAGACTCTCTCTGCTACACTCTACACAGAGACACTGAGGAACCAGAACTCCAGAGCTCAAACCCAAACCTGGGATACAGAGATTCAGTGAATGTGGTGTTGAAGGTGTAGAGGTGGATCAGTAAGCCAGAGGAGACTCTGTAGAAGGACAGAGAGCCAGCAGGACAGTCCACATACACGGCTACTCTGTCAGAGACAGAGGAAGATGATGAAGAGGAGGAGGAGGAGGAGACAGGTGTCCTTCTGTTATTGTGCATAACAGAGTAATGACCATCAGAGTAGAACAGACTCCAGGACTGATCATTCTCTCCAAACACACAGTTTTCTCTGTCTCCTTTTTTTCTGATTTCTCTGTAACTCACTGATATATGAACCCTTCCTCTCCACTCGACCTCCCAGTAACAGCGACCAGTCAGACCATTACTACACAGCAGCTGAGGACACTGGTCAAATCTGTCTGGATGATCAGGATATGACTGATCCTCCTCTACATGTGTCACCTTCCTGTTGTTGTCAGACAGTTTGATCTCTCTGTTTACTGTGTTTGTGTTGATGTTGAGTTCACAGAAATCTGATGGAGAGAAGAAGACACAACACAGCTGCAGTTATTGATCTATCACCTGATCATTGATTGACAGTTTGAAGATGGTTGAATGTGAGCTGCTTTGTTTTCAGGAATCAGATGAAACCACACTTACACTTCCTCTGACCTGGTCTCAACCATCGAGTCCACCACCAGGCTCCACCCTGAAAGGAGGAGGGGGGTCAGACCAGCACGTTCTCTTTCAGCATGCAAACATGGACATTACATGGCTCTCATACACAGATGGTTTGATTATTCTGTTCATTCAGCAAAGAGACAAAGGACCTGGAGTCCTTATCTTGGAATTATACGGAGCAGGGAGGTGACATGGAGGAAAGATTTCATCATTTGTCTTCTCCATTTGATATCACTTTTGGTGTCAGACACAACAAAAGATCTCACAATGACAAGATCAGGATCTCAGAGAGGTTCAGCTGATTATTGATCATGGATATTTTAGAAGACAGAGACATGATCAGAGACCTGATTTCATTTCCTCCTTGGTTTGAGACACTGGCAGAAGAATGTCTCTGAGCAGTGTAGATGGTCTTATTATTGTTGGGATGTTATTATTAGTATGTCAGCACTGAACAGGTATCTAAAGTCTTTGGGGTTGTTGTGGTGAAAGCACTCTGAGTGCTCAAAGTGGCTCTGTTGGTTCAGGAGCAGTTCAACCAGCTGCAGCTCAAATGTTTCCACGCTGGCTTTGTGCTGATGCAGCATGAAATCCAGTCTGAGAAAGTCCTGCTCAGGTCACAGAAAACAGCTGACCACACCTGATTTAATGATTGTCACATATTTTCTCTTAAATATGACACAGTGAGTCATGATGAGATACTGAAGTTAGAATTAGAGAAAACCCCTCTTTGTGTTGTTATTGAATTCAAAGCACTTCTGTAGAGATCTGTCATCAGCTGTGACACACTAAATGTTTCCAGCTCTTCCTCCTCTATCACACACTGTCTGTGGCTGCAGCAGGCCTCTCCATACCTGAGGGTGTCCAGTCTCCAGTGTGGATTCTTCAGTCCAGCAGACAGCAGCTTCACTCCTGAGTCTCCTGGATGATTGTAGCTCAGGTCCAGCTCTCTCAGATGGGAGGGGTTGGAGCTCAGAGCTGAGGCCAGAGAAGCACAGCCTTCCTCTGTGATCAGACATCCTGACAGCCTGCAGACACACACAACATCACAGGAACCCTCTGTCAACACCTGCTGGTCTGTTTTGTTGTTCTTTTTGTTTTTGGTTCTGGTCCATTTTGGTCCAGGTTTAATGTATTTAAGGCAAATTCCTTAAACATCATCTGTAGGATTAAAAAAAATCAACTGAAGCAAAAACAAGAGAAATGATGAATCATTGTCTGAGCCTAGAAAGTTCTGCTGAACTTTAGTAAAATTTACTTTGAACAATCCTACACAAGTTGGCTGTTTATCCACTGATGTAAATCAGATATGAGCAAATCATCAGCCAAACAGGTTGATGGATCCTGACCTGAGAGTATCCAGGGTACAGTGTGGACTCTTCAGTCCAGCAGACAGAAGCTTCACTCCTGAATCCTGCAGGTCATTGTTACTCAGGTCCAGGTGTCTCAGACTAGAGGACTGGGAGCTGAGAACTGAGGACAGAGCTTCACAGCTTCTCTCTGAGAAGTTCCAGCTGCTCAGTCTGAAGAGGACACAATGAAGAAAAAGTCAAATTACATTTGTGTTGAAAGGACAATCAAAGAAACAAAACTCTCACTTTTCTCATGTCTCAACAAGTTGGAGACATGACAGTTAAATATGACACAATCAGTAATAAACAGACATATACAGCCAAGGCCGTAAGTATTTGGACAGTTATACATGTTTTGTTCTTCTCTCTCAGCACATTCACTTTAAAATATAATAATGGATACTACAGACAATGACTGCACTAAATATTAAATGTGAGGGGTTTGTTTCACTACATTTGTATTTTTCCATTTACTTTTGAACCACTAAAAGGGCTGAATCTCCCACACAGTTCTTTCTATACTGATGTCAACCTGCTCAAATTAAAGCTGAGACTTGGCTCTTTAATGTAGGATCCATTATTTTAATTCACATAAAATGTGCTGAAGCTCAGAGTCTGAAGAACAGTAACTGTCCAAGTACTTCAGATCTTGACTGTCACTGTGTTAATGTTGGTACCTGATTTGATTTAGTTTGAATCCTCTGATAAAATTGTTTATTAGTTGTAAGTACAGGGCAGCAGGTAGAGAGGTTTGTCCAGGCTCATTGGCCTATCAGAGTAGGGGGTGGGGTTATTTAAAGATGTTTGTTTTCTCTTGCCGGCTTTCTCTCATTTACTGGCTTGAGGCCTGTTCACTTCCTGGGTGCTGCATCTCCTCTCGTGTCCGAGTGCAGGTAGATGCATGATACCGCAGGTGTATGTTAATTTTATTCAATTTTAGCTTACTTTATTACTAAGCCATTAATCCACTATTGTTTTACCAGTCCTTGGTGGCGACTGGCGTGATTGCTCTTTGTTCTGACTGTGTTTGCTTCCTGGCATCTGTTTATTGCCTCATCTGCAGCGGTGGCTAATCCCAGTCCTCCTCACTCCTCCTGCAGGAAGAGGCCTGCTGATCTGGGCAGGCAGGTTGCCTGGACAATAAAGTTAAGTAAGGAACACTGCTGCTTTGCCGGTGGATGCTTCACCGATTCTCAGCGTAAACGACAATTGGAGAATTAAACGTGGATTATTGAACATTAGATCTCTGTCATCCAAATCTGTTTTAGTAAAAGATTTAATTTCAGAAGATCAGTTTGATTTATTCTGTCTCAGTGAAACCTGGCTATATCAAGATGATTATGTCAATGTAAATGAATCCACTCCTCCGAGTCACTTTAATGCTCACGTTCCTTGTGGCTCTGGCCGAGTGGAAGCCATTTTGAACTCTAGTCTCTTAATCAACCCTAAACCTAGACTCAATTATAACTCATTTGAAAGCCTTGTTCTTAGGTTTTCTCATCCAAACATCACAGCCAGTTCAGTTCGTTATAGTGTACCACCCTCCAGGGCCGTACTCTGAATTTCTGAGTTTTTATCAAGTCTAGTTCTCAGTACAGATAGAGTTATTATTGTAGGTGATTTCCATATTCATATGGATGTAAACAATGATAGCCTTAGCTCTGTGTTTATCTCATTATTAGACTCAGTTGGCTTCTCTCAAAGTGTAAATAAACCAAATCATTGTCTTAACCGCACCCTCAACATTTAACAATCTTCCCACAGAATCCTCTGTCAGATCACTGTTTAGTGGCATTTGAATTTGTATTATTGGACCACACCATTAGGCTAAAATGTCTTTCCTAGATGTCTATCTGATGGAGCTGTAGCTAAATTAAAGGAAACGATTACGTCAGTACTTAACTTAGTGTCATGCCTCAATATAACAGAGGACTCCTGTGCTGACTTCAGTCCCTCTCAAATTGATCTGAACACATAGAACAAGACATCATTTAGTAATGCTGTTGTTTGCTGTGGAAATGTATTGGTTTTTTGTTTTTTGTTTGTTTGTTTTTTGTTTCTTTGTTATTTGTTTGTTGTTATCTCTGGACAAATTCAGTCCTTATTCTCAAGCAAGTTCAATAATCTTTGTGGATTGGGCTCTATTTTGTTTGTAGTTGTTTTCCTTTAACAGATTATTTGCTCAGTTTTTTGAGCTCCTTTGCATGTTGGACTCTTGAGCTTGTTGTGTTTCTCCATCTATCTATCTATCTATCTTTTTTGTTTGTCATTGCCCCACACAAGATTTATTGATTTGTTTTCTGGGACTCATATACACAAAGAAAGACTGATATGTAGCTGACCAACCTGACGGATTTGTCTTAATTTGTTTTCTGTTTAGCTATCAACCGACAGTCACACAAAGTCCCTCTGTCCAGGGATCACTTGCACTCCTTCTGGGTGAGTGGAGAGCCTGTTGGACTCTTTTAACTAGTAGTTTTTTGTTTATCTATTGTTGTTAGCATACTTTTGATATATATATATATATATATATATATATATATATACATACAGTGGTGGAAAAAAGCTTTCGGACACCCTTAAAATTTTACACAATCTCAAACATTATCATGAAATATTTGCAGAATTTGCAGTATTTCACAAGGCGTGGCTGCATCAGACAGATGCAAACAGAACAAATGATTTCTTTTGTTTATTGTTATCAAGAAAAAAAATAGTGAAACTAAATTCTTGATGGTGTCAACATGTCAGTTCTTAACATTGTCGGTATCAAAGTTAACAAATAGCAAAGAATGTGTTCAAAACTGAACAAAAAATAAACCATCACATAACAAATTTAATATTTAGTACTCCATTAGCACACAGTAGCGCTTTAATCCTGGCTGGCATATTCTCCACAAGCCTTTCACACTGTTTAGGGGTAATCTTCTCCCATTCTTCTTGAATTACTGTTTTTAATTCTTCCAAGTTCTTTGGTTTCCGCATTGAAACAGACCTTTTGATAATCCACCAAAGATTTTCAATGGGGCTCATGTCCGGGGATTGAGCTGGCCACTCTAAGACCTGGATGTTGTGCTCCTGCAGCCAAGTTCTACTTGACCATGGCAAAGGGCATTATCATGCTGAAATATCCAGTTTCAACCTCAACGGAACAGTGCATGTGCAGAAGGAAGCATGTGGGTTTCGAGAATGGCACAATACTTAGCAGAGTTCAATGTGCCATCACAGACAGTGAGGTGACCAACGCCAGCAGCACTCATACATCCCCACTCATACAGCCAGCAGCGCCGAGCTAACCTCTGCCTCTCATTGAGGCAGAGGTTAGCTCGGCGGGGCTTCTTAACAGCCTTGCAGGACCTTAAGCCATGATGTAGAAGTTGGCCACACACAGTGCGGGTGGAACACTGGACACCAGTTTGGTTTGACCACTGTTGCTGAAGATCACGCGATTCGTCATTCTATGATTTTCCCTGCACATGCGGATCAGGATGCGGTCGCTGAAGACACTCTTGGACGCCCAGATCTTGGTTTGTCTTCCAAGCTGTTTGTTTGTTTATATTTCTGCAGTGTATATCCAACTACTGAAGGACAAACAAACCAACTCACTGTTTTAATCACACCCTTGATCTTGTACTAACCTATGGCATAGAAGCTGAATATTTGACAGTATTCCCTCAGAACCCTGTTTTATCTGATCATTCTTTAGTAACATTTGAATTTACAATAATGAACTGCACAGCATCTGAGAAAAAAATTAACTACTGTAGATTTCTGTCTGATAATGCTGTTATCAAATATAAGGAAGCTATTCCATCTTTATTATCTCCGCTGCCATGTGCCAGTTTTACAGAGGGCAATGGCCTAAACGTTACTCCAGCAGATATAGACTATCTAGTTGATAATACTGCTGCTTCATTACGTTCAACCCTTGACTCTGTTGCCCCTTTGAAAAAGAAGGTCAGTAATCAGAGGAAGCTAGCTCCATGGTACAATTCACAAATACGTACTTTAAAGCAGATATCACGAAAGCTGGAAAGGAAATGGTTATCCACTAATTTAGAGGAATTCCGCCTAGCCTGGAAAGACAGCTTTATAACATATAAAAAAAGCCCTTCGTAAAGGCAAGAACTGCCTATTACTCATCATTAATAGAGGAAAACAAGAACAACCCTAGGTTTCTTTTCAGCACTGTAGCCAGGCTGACAGAGAGCCATAGCTCTGTTGTACCATCCATCCCTCTAGCTCTCACTAGTAATGACTTTATGAGCTTCTTTAGCAACAAAATAGTAGACATTAGAGACAGAATCCATCTCATCCTGCCTACAACTGTTAATGATGTAGGTATGTCTAGAACAGCATCTTTAGAAATGTCTGCCAGTCCTGATTTGTCGTTAGACTGTTTCTCTCCCATAGATCTAGCTGAATTGACTTCAATAGTTTCTAAATCTAAATCATCAACATGTCTTTTGGATCCTATCCCGACCAGACTTCTTAAAGATGTGTTGCCTTTGATTGGCACTCACATATTAGATCAGATAAATCTCTTGTTGGTTACAGGATATGTCCCACAGGCTTTTAAGGTTGCAGTTATCAAACCTTTACTTAAAAAGCCTTCTCTGGACTCTGACATTTTGGCAAACTATAGACCTATATCCAATCTCCCCTTTAATTCTAAAATTCTTGAAAAGGCTGTTGCAACTCAGTTGTGTGACCATCTACATAGGAACGGTTTGTTTGAAGTTTTTCAGTCAGGATTTAGAGTTCATCATAGCACAGAGACAGCACTGGTGAAAGTTACCAACGACCTTCTTATAGCATCAGATAATGGACTCGTCTCTATACTTGTCCTGCTAGATCTTAGTGCTGCATTTGACACCATTGATCATAATATCCTATTGGATAGATTGGAACATGTTATTGGGATTAAAGGAACAGCACTAGGCTGGTTTAAATCATATCTATCAGATAGATACCAGTTTGTTCATGTTAATGATGATCCCTCCATATATACCAGAGTAAGTCATGGAGTTCCACAGGGTTCTGTGCTTGGACCGATACTGTTCAGAAGCATGGAATAAATTTCCATTGCTATGCGGATGATACCCAGCTATATTTATCTATGAAACTGAAGGCCTGGATGACCTGTAACTTTCTTCTTCTGAATTCAGACAAAACTGAGGTTATTTTGTTTGGTCCCAAACACCTCAGAAACAGTTTATCTAATCATATAGTTACTCTGGATGGCATTAATTTAGCCTCCAGTACGACTGTGAGGAACCTTGGAGTTATTTTTGATCAGGATCTGTCCTTTAACTCACATATAAAACAAGTCTCTAGGACCGCCTTCTTTCACCTCGCAAATATCAGTAAGATTAGGAACATTCTGTCGCAGAGTGATGCTGAAAAATTAGTCCATGCTTTTGTTACTTCTAGGCTGGACTACTGTAATTCCCTATTATCGGGATGTCCAGTTAACTCTCTAAAAAGCATCCAGCTGATCCAAAATGCTGCAGCGAGAGTACTGACTGGAATTAGCAAGAGAGATCACATTACTCCTGTACTAACTTCTCTTCATTGGCTTCCTGTAAAATCCAGAATTAATTTTAAAATCCTTCTCCTTACATATAAGGCCCTCAATGGCCAGGCTCCTTCATATCTCAAAGAGCTGATAGTACCATATCATCCTAACAGATTGCTTCGTTCCCAGAATGCAGGTTTGCTTATGGTTCCCAAAATCTCTAAAAGTAGAATGGGAGGCCGAGCCTTTAGCTATCAGGCCCCTCTCCTATGGAACCAACTGCCAGTTTGGGTTCGGGAAGCAGACACCCTCTCTAATTTTAAAACTAAGCTTAAAACCTTCTTGTTTGATAAAGCTTATAATTAGTTGTAGTTACAGTCCTAGTTATTTATTAAACTTATAGCTAGTCACAATTATCTCTATAGACACTGTTACAGTTAAGGATATAGCCCTTAGTAGGGCTGGCTCAGGCAACTGAATCATCCCCTAGTTATGCTGCTATAGGCCTAGGCTGCTGGGGGACATCCCATGATTTACTGCACTTCTTCTTCTTTCTCTTTCTCTCTCTCAGACCCACTCTCAAATTTATTAGCCTTTATTACATGTCATTAACTCTGTGTCCTCTCTGTCCCGTAGTCCTGTTTGTTTCTCTCTGGTCTCTCTTTCTCTGTACCTTACTGCAGGTACCTCTGGCTCCGGAGCTGCATGTCCTATGGTCCTGGCTCCACCCACCTGCTGCTGTTTATTGTTTACAATGATCTATTTCTAACATGTTTAATGTTCCGTTCTGCTACAGATAAATATTTGATTAATATTCTTTGCAAACTGTAATGTAAATAATTACCAGTCATGACAGCTTTTTGCCTCCGTGCTCTGTTTCATAATTCTAATCTGCTGAGCACACATTATCAAATAACTGTTTACTAACTGTAATGTAAATACTGACCCACATTGTCTGTATTATGCTGCATGTCTTTCTCCCCCTCTCCTCCATTCCTAGCTGTCCTATCTTCCTCCTTTTCCTCCTTTCACCCAGCCCGGCCATCGGCAGGAGGGTCCCCCATCTGAGCCAGGTTCTGCTCAAGGTTTCTTCCTGTTAAAAGGGAGTTTTCCTTGCCACTGTCGCCTTAAGTGCTTGCTCTGGGGTCAGGCTCTGGGTCTCTGTAAAGCGCTTTGAGACAATTTTGATTGTGGAAGGCGCTATATAAATAAAATTGAATTGAATTGAATTGAATTGACTGCATCTGCACTTTCTGGCTATCTGGCAGCAGTTGTACCCTTCCTGGCTGAGAATCTTTATCTTAAGGCGTGTTTCTTTAGTTAAGTTCCTTGTTTTAGCCATTTTTGATCTGAAGAACTTTCAAATGTGCTGGCTTTATATAGACACAAAGTACCCTAACAAAAAGTATTTTTATGGAGCTAATCAATTTTAAGTTTTTAATGGCTGATTTTAGGATTGGTTTTAGGATTGTGGCTGTGACTGTACAAAAACAAATTGCACTTGGAAACTTAAGAGTGATTGTTAATGCTATATATCACAAATGCATGGGGTGTCCGAAAACTTTTTTCCACCACTGTGTGTGTGTGCATATGTATATGTATATGTATATGTATACGTTGTACTGCCATTTAGAGTGATTTTGTGCAACATGTTTGTATATTTTTTCTAAGTGTGCAAATCCTATTGTGTTCTGTTTTTGTGTTCTGCTTATCCTAGACTTTGCTCTGTTTGCTTCTGCATCTCACTCACCCCCTCCCAAATCTATCCCTCACACACTGACACACACCTCTACTCTGCCACATGCACACTCCTCTGCACCGTTCTGCCACATGCACACTCCTGCACCATTCCCCATGCTGTTCTCCCACATACACACACATGCACGCTACCTTACTCTGTCTCTCACGAAGCTCTCCATCAGAGCACAGCCCGTCTTGCACCTGTGGTTGTCCTTGACACCACACTAAACCTCAAAGGTATAAGTCCCTTGTACATTGTTTCACTACTGTTCCCCATATACAGATGACCATGCTCCTGTTGCTCCCCTTTTGATTCCCCAATATTTTACTCATCTGTGTATGCTCCTGTGAATGTGCTATCCACTGGTGCTGCTTATTTGGCAGCTGATGTTCAGAGTGCCTGTGCTGTAACTCATGTCATACTCACTCCTATCATACCTGCTGCTAACTTTGAGGTAGTCTCAAAAGTTTTTAAAAAAGCAAACAACAGAAATTCAGATCACATTAAAAAAAAATGCATGCGAAGCATGTTAAAAATGGACAATCAATGGTACACGAGATAAGCAATGACACCAAGAGAGACGAAGCCAGTCAAATTCCAGGAAAAAATAACAAATTTGACATAGAATTTGATGCTGGCAAAAATGCACCAACCAGACAAAGGGAAAATGAAAAAAGACATGCCAATTCACGCCCAGTAGTGTCCTTGGGATGGGTACAACCCCAGGTATATAATATGATGTATCTTTTGAGACTTTCAGATGCTCCTGCAGGACTTCTCATGCTTGTAGACTCTGTGTTTGTAGAATAAAGCTTTCTGGACTCAACCTCTCTGATCTCCTGCACCTGATTGACTCTGTGCATTTTTCTCTGAAGAAGATTTGAACCCTTAGAATTTTTCGAGAAGACAAAAACTTAAGAGAGTAAAAATTAAGGTGTGGGGACTCAGCCGGACCTGGACCCAGCTTCAACTGGCCCTTGACTGGGTCTATCGCTTGGCCTGAAAAATCCACATCAACGTCACTACCGCCATGTTGTGTTTTTGATGGGATTACAGGCACTTCTAGGCAATGAAGAGATAATAAACACACTGGCGACTGTATGTACAGGTCAAAATACAAGTAACCGAATCCAGTACCGTTCTCCCGGTACTTTGTGTACTTTGTGTTATTGTGTGACTTTGGAAGTTAAAAGATTAGTTTGGACAAAAGTCACGCAACAATCTTGAAGACATCAAAGTCGCACAATAACCTAGCACAGTAACGTTAAAATTGTCATTTTTGTTAATGGAGTCTGGTGGCTTTGAAGAGAGTACGATTATGGCTACTGCTGGAAGGGATATTACACTTTAAATTGAGATGCATTCTGTTCTGTTATTACCTCCTGTGTCCTGGGCCTTTCCGGGTGGACAGGCGCAGATTGTAGATAGGAGCTGTGGGGGGTACCTGTGAGGTTGAAGGGATGGGAACAACCTGACCGGGTACATTCCCTGCACTTGGTCTTTCACAATGAAAAAGAAAATAAATTTCTTCATTGGGAGAACGGTACTGGATTCGGTTACCTGTATTTTGACCCGTACATACAGTGTGTTTATTATCTCCACATTGCTTCAAAGTGCCGACACTAAATTTCTGGCTGATTCGCTCATGGTGTGTCACCTTCATCCGTAGCCTGTAATCCCATCGAAAACAGAACATGGCGGTAGTGACATCAAACTTTCATTCCATATATTCAAGTTTTTCAATTTATTTATTTTTTTAAAAAACTAATTTTTGGGGTTTGGTGTGCCTGCTCCCCAACGGAGAAGTGTTATACGCTGTCACGGTCAGCCACAGTTCATGTGAGCTTGAAAGAATATGAAGCTGAATAAAAACAAAATAGATAGAAAACTCAAAGATTTTATAAACTGCGAAAATCATTGGACATGGGCCTCTCTAAAGTCAAGAAATATCTGCTGTCATTTCAAACAAACTGGAATTTGATCTGACCTGAGAGTCTCCAGGGTGCAGTGTGGACTCTCCAGTCCAGCAGGCAGAAAATTCACCCATGAATCCTGCAGGTCATTGTTAGTCAGGTCATGGTCTCTGAGACTTGAGGACTGGGAGCTGAGAACTGAGGACAGAGCTTCACAGCTTGTCTCTGAGAGGTTACAGCTGCTCAGTCTGAAGAGGAAACAATGAAGAAAAAGTCAAATAACATTTGTGTTGAAAGGACAATCAAAGGAACAAAACTCTCAGTTTGCTCTGCAGCTCACAGCAAACTAACAGACCTGCATTGGGCCAAACATCAAACACAGATTTGTTGAGTGAAGCAGAAATATCAGCTCTTTATCCACCTGCTAACCAATGAGGAGTTTCTACATTGATGATCATCTTTCATTGGCCCTGATTCAAATCCTTTCTGTTTTCTTCTCAACAAGTTGGAGACATGACAGTGAAATATGACACAATTAGTAATAAACAGACATGTACAGTCAATGCCTTAAGTATTTGGACAGTTAGACATGTTTTGTTCTTCAGGCTCTCAGCACATTGACTTTAAAATATAATAATGGATACTACAGTCAATGACTGCAAAGGATTTTACACTAAATATTAAATCTGATTAGTTTGTTTCACTTCATGTGTATTTGTCCAGTTGCTTTTGAACCACTAAAAGGGCTGAATCTCCCACACAGTTCTTTCTATACTGATGTCAACCTGCTCAAATTAAAGCTGAGACTTGGTTCTTTAATGTAGGATCCATTATTTTAATTCACATAAAATGTGCAGAAGCTCAGAGTTTGAAGAGTAATGACTTGAAAAACTGCTGCGAGTTGGTCAGCGCATGACTTCAGGGTACGACCTGACACCTTGTCTGGACCTGCACCCTTGTTGATGTTGATTCTCCTCAAGACAGAGGTCAGTTGGTATCTGATGCCTTTCCACATGTTACGTGGATTGTTGTCCCCAGCCACGATCACAGCTGCCTCTGGATTAGCATTCATTTGGCGGCTAATCAGGCAGTACAGCTCCTCTAATGTAAGCTAAGCTAACGTGGCATTAGCTCGCAGTGGTATGTAGGCCACTATGATCATGACAGAGCTGAGTTCTCTAACCAGTTTAAACGGTCTGCACTTCACTGCCAGATATTCCAAATCGGGGGAGGAGAAAGTTCCAATTATGTTCGTTGCTGTACGCCACAAGTTGTGAATGTACAGTGCATCTGACTGCTGGGGATGTTGTTATCCACCCAGGTCTCGGTGAAGATCTGTCTGTCTTACGTGAGGCGATCCTCAGTTGAATTGTAGTGTCAAATTTTGTGCAATATGTATATTTTTTCAATGTGTACAAATCTAATTGTGTTCTGCTTTTGTGTTCTGCTTATCCTAGACTTTGTTCTCTGTTTGCCTTCTGCATCTGACTCAGCCCCTCCCAACTCTATCTCACACACACACACCTCTACTCTGCCACATGCACACTCCTCTGCACCATTCCCCATGCTGCTCTCCCACACACACACACACACACACACACACTTACTCTGTTTCTCACAATGCTCTCCACTGGAGCACAGCCCTTCTTGCACCTGTGGTGTCCTTGGCACCACAGTAAACCACAAAGGTATAAGTCCCTCTGTCCCGTACATTGTTTCATCACTCTCCTGTGAATGTGCAATCCACTGGTGTTGCTTATTTAGCTGCTGATGTTGTTCAGAGTGCATGTGCTGTTCTCATGATATACTCACTCCTACCATACCTGTTGCTAATTTTGAGGTAGTCTCAAAAGTTTTTAAAAAAGCAAACAGAAATTCAGATCTCATTAAAAATAAAATGCAAGTGAAGTGTGGTAAAAATGGACAATCAATGGTACACATGAGATAAGCAATGACACCAAGAGAGATGAAGCCAGCCAAATTCTAGGAAAAAAGACAGATCTGACGTAAGATTTGACACCAGTAAAAACGCACCAACCAGACAAAGGGAAAATGAAAAAAGACAGGCCAATTCACGCCCAGAAGTGTCCTTGAGATGGGTACGACCCCATGTATATAATATGATGTTTTTTTTTGTGATTTTCAGATGCTCCTGCAGGACTTCTCATGCTTGTAGACTGTGTTTGTAGAATAAAGCTTTCTGGACTCAACCTCTCTGATCTCCTGCACCTGATTGACTCTGTGCATTTTCTCTGAAGATTTGACCACTGAATTTTCAAGAAGACAAAAAACTTAAGAGAGTAAAGATTAAGGTGTGGGGACTCAGCCGGACCTGGACCCAGCTTCAACTGGCCCTTGACTGGGTCTATCGCCTGGCCTGAAAAATCCACATCAGAATCTCGTCCAGTTTATTGACGAATGACCTTTGGCAAGGAGGAGACTGGGCAGAGCCAGTCTGTGTGGTTTAGCATGTAGCCTAGCACGCAGCCCACTTCAAAGTCCAGAGTTTTTTCCCAATTCCCACAGTTCAGCCCTTCCGTACTGGATTAAGGCTTCAAGTCTCTGAAATGCGGGTGAAAACATGAACAAAAACACGAATATAAACATAAAAAGCCTCGAGCCTCTGTGTGTACCTTCACCGCCATCTTTAGCAGATAATATGTGAAAAGTTTGAAGAACATCACTCAAAGCATTGCAGAGATAACACATTCTGAAGCACAACATTTGCATTAAGGTCACAGAACATCCTTCAAAGTATTCTTCAGATATCACATTTGCCTGCATAAAATTAAACGTACAATCACAGCGACCATGACCTTTAACCTCCAAAATCTACTCAGTTCATCCTTGAGGCAAAGTTGACATTTGTGCAAAGTTTGAAAGCCATCCCTGAAACAGTTCTTACAATATCACATTACCATGCAAAATATAAATATGGTCATAGTGACCTTGCCCTTGACCATTGACCTCCAAACTTCTTTCGGATGTGCCTTAAGTCACAGTGAACATTTGTGTAGTTTGAGAGAGACACCTCAAAGCGTTCTTGAGATATCGTATGTAGAATAATCTGGGCCAGACAGAGGGACGGAAAACCTGAAAAGACAATGCCTCCAGCCTTGGCTCATAGGCATAAAAAGCGTTACTGAGCTTGTGTATCTCAGCCAAAGTTCATAAATGTGCAGCTGGATAAAAAACAAAATAGACTGAAAAACTCAAAGATTGTGTAAACTGTGAAAATCATTGGATATGGGCCTCTCTAAAGTCAGCATTGTTGGACTCAAGAAATATCTGCAGTCATTTCAAACAAACTGGAACTTGATCTGACCTGAGAGTCTCCAGGGTACAGTATGGGCTCTTCAGTCCAGCAGTCAGAAGCTTCATCCCTGAATCCTGCAGGTCATTGTTACTCAGGTCCAGGTGTCTCAGACTAGAGGACTGGGAGCTGAGAACTGAGGACAGAGCTTCACAGCTTCTCTCTGAGAGGTTACAGCTGCTCAGTCTGAAGAGTAAACAATGAAGAAAAAGTCAAATAACATTTGTGATGAAAGGGCAATCTGCAGCTCACAGCAAACTAACAGACCTGCATTTGAAAACTGGGCCAAACATCAAACACAGATTTGTTCGGAGAAGCAGAAATATCAGCTCTTTATCCACCTGCTAACCAATGAAGAGTTTCTACATTGATGATCATCTTTCATTGGCCCTGATTCAAATCCTTTCTGTTTTATTCTCAACAAGTTGGAGACATGACAGTTAAATTTTCAATTCAATTCAGTTTTATTTATATAGCTCCTACCACAATCAAAATTGTCTCAAAGCACTTTACAGAGACCCAGAGCCTGACCCCAGAGCAAGCACTTAAGGCGACAGTGGCAGATAACTCCATTTTAACAGGAAGAAACCTTGAGCAGAACCTGGCTCATATGGGGGACCCTCCTGCTGATGGCCGGGCTTGGTGAAAGGAGGAAAAGGAGGAAGATAAGACAGCTAGGAATTGAGGAGACGAGAAGAAGGACATGCAGCATATAAAACATGATACAAACAGGGTTGGCAGTGAACAATGTTAGAGGGCCAGCATTCAGATTACAGAACAGTTAGTGGATACTGTGTGCTCAGCAGATTACAGTTGACTTCCGGAGAAGGACACTACCCCACACGCCGGTGAACATCCAGGGTACGAACATTGAGTTGGTGGACAGCTTGTACCTGGGTGTTCACCTCAACAATAAACTGGACTGGACGCACAACACTGATGCCCTGTAAAAGAAGGTCCAGTGTCAACTCCACCTTCTGAGGAGGCTGAGGTCCTTTGGAAAGGAAAGGAAGACCAAGAGTTACCTCTGCTGCAGAGGATAAGTTCATCAGAGTTACCAGCCTCAGAAACCGCAAATTAACAGCACCTCAGATTAGAGCCCACATAAATGCTTCACAGAGTTCAAGTAGTATCTCAACATTAACTATTCAGAGGAGACTGCGTGAATCAGGCCTTCATGGTCGAATTGCTGCAAAGAAACCACTACTGAGGAAGAACAACAAGAAAAAAAAATTGTTTGGGCCAAGAAACAAAAGGAATGGACATTAGACCAGTGGAAATCTGTGCTTTGGTCTAATGAGTCCAAATTTGAGATTTTTGGTTCCACCCGCCGTGTCTTTGTGAGACACAGAAAAGGTGAGCGGATGGTTTCTACATGTGTGGTTCCCACCATGAAGCATGGAGGAGGAGGTGGGATGGTGTGGGGGTGTTTTGCTGGTGACGCTGTTGGTTATTTTTTCAAAATTCAAGGCACGCTTAACCAGCATGGATACCACAGCATTCTGCAGCGACATGCCATCCCATGCCATCTGGTTTGCGCTTAGTTGGACCATCATTTGTTTTTCAACAGGACAATGACCCCCAAACACACCTCCAGGCTATGTAAGGGCTATTTGACCAAGCAGGAGAGTGATGGAGTGCTGCATCAGATGACCTTGCCTCCACAATCACCTGACCTAAACTCAGTTGAGATGGTTTGGGATGAGTTGGACCGCAGAGTGAAGGCAAAAAAGCCAACAAGTGCTCAGCACCTCTGGGAACTCCTTCAAGACTGCTGGAAAACCATTCCAGGTGACTACCTCATGAAACTGAATGAGAGAATTCCAAGAGTGGGCAAAGCTGTCATCAAAGCAAAAGGTGGCTACTTCGAAGAATCTAAAATATAAAACATATTCTGGTTGGTTTAACACTTTTTTGTTAACTACATAATTCCATATGTGTTCCTTCATACAGTGAGGGAAATAATTATTTGATTCCCTGCTGATTTTGTAAGTTTACCCCCCTATAAACACATGAACAGTCCATAATTTTTATGGTAGGTTTATTTGAACAGAGAGAGACAGAATATCAACAGTATTTGATCCCCTAGCACCCAGCAAGAATTCTGACCCCCACAGACCAGTTATGTACCCATGAGGCACACAAATTAGTCCTGTCCGTTTAGGAAAGTACTCCTTATATCAACTCTTTATGTGTATAAAAGACACCTGTTACAGAATCAGTCTCTTCCATTCAAACCTCTCCACCACCATGGGCAAGACCAAAGAGCTGTCAAAGGACGTCAGGGACAAGATTGTGATGTAGTCAGGGAAGACCAAGATTAAGCTCTTTGGCATCAACTCCACTCACCATGTTTGGAGGCAGAGAAATACTGAATATGACCTCAAGAACACCATCCCCCACTGTCAAACATGGAGGTGGAAACATTCTGTTGTGGGGATGTTTCTCTGCTAAGGGTACAGAAAGACTTCACTGCATTGAGGGGCCAATGAATGGGGCCAAGTACTGTAGAATCTTGGATGAGAACCTCTTGGCCTTAGCCATGGATGGGTCTTCCAGCATGACAATGACCCAAAACATATGGTCAAGGCAACTAAGGAGCGGCTCAAGAAGAAGCATATTAAGATCCTGGAGTGGCCTAGCCAGTCTCTGGACCTTAATCCCATAGAAAATCTGTGGAGGGAGCTGAAACTTCGAGTTGCCAAGCGGGTGCCTCGAAACCAGGATTTGGAGAGTATCTGTTGAGAGGAGTGGACCAAAATCCCTCCTGAGATGTGTACAAACCTGGTGACCAACTACAAGAAACATCTGACCTCTGTGCTTGCTAACAAGGGGTTGTTCACCGAGTACTAAGTCATGTTTTGCTTGAGGATCAATCACTCATTTGACTCAATCAAATACAAATTAATATATAACCTTTATTTTATTTTATTTTTTCTGGATTTTTTGTTGTTATTCTGTCTCCCCCTGTTCAAATAAACCTACCATAAAAATTATGGACTGTTCATGTTTCAGTAAGGGGGTAAACTTACAAAATCAGCATGGGATCAAATAATTATTTCCCCCACTGTAGTTTTGATGTCATAAGTATGAATCTACAATGTAGAAAGTCATAGAAATAAAGAAAAACCATTGAATGAGAAGGTGTGTCAAAACTTTTGACTGGTACTGTATATATATTTTTTTCATTTCTTTTTTGTATTTATTATGTACAAGCACCTCAGAGGGAAATGCCACTGTAATTTCGTTGGACATTGTTCAATGACTGTAAAGGCTATTCTGTTCTATTCTATCCTGGGTTGCCTGCTGGACACTGTGGAGGAGGTAGGGGAAAGGAGGATGTTAGCTAAGCTGACATCCATTATGGACAACACCTCTCACCCCCTGCACTTTACCTTAACTTTATTTAGATTGTAAATATGCTATTTTTTGCACATTTTGTTGTACTTGAATAGCATGCACACTTCATGTTTTTCTGCACTCTATTCTTTTTTCCTGTTTTTCTTGTGAGCTGCCTAGGCCTATAACAGTATAACTAAGGGATGGTTCAGGTACCTGAGCCAGCCCTACTATGGGCTTTATCCTTAACTGTAACAGTGTCTGTAGTTATAATTGTGAATAACTATAGGTTTAGTCATAATAACTGAAACTATAACTACAACTAATCATAAGCTTTGTCAAACAAAAAGGTTCATTCATTCATTCATTTTCTACCACTTAATCCTGTGTCAGGGTCGCAGGGGAGCTGGAGCCTATCCCAGCTGACTATGGGCGAGAGGCGGGGTACACCCTGGACTGGTCGCCAGTCAATCGCAGGGCTGACACAAAAAGACAACCACACACGCACACACGCACACACTCACACTTTAGAGTAGCCAATTAACCTAACCCATGCATGTTTTTGGTATTGTGGGAGGAAGCCAGAGTACCCGGAGAGAACCCAAACAGGCACAGGGAGAACATGCAAACTCCACACAGAAGGGCCTGGAACCCTCTTGCTGTGAGGCGACAGTGCTAACCACTGCACCACCATGCCGCCCACAAAAAGGTTTAATTTTGAAATTAGAGAGGGTGTCTGCTTCCTTGCCAGGATCAAGAGAGGGTATATTGCACAACAGGCCGTATGCATTAGGACAGTTAGACATCTTTTGTTCTTCGGACTCTCAGCAACCTGCTCAAATTAAAGCTGAGACTTGGCTCTCTAATGTCGGATCATTATTTTAATTCAGATTCAATGTGCTGAAGTTCAGAGCTCAGAGATGATGATAAGGAATTAAAGAAGAGAGGAATTTTTCCCTCCTGCTGAATAAAACAACAGTCTTTATATAATATAATATTTCATTTTCATTTCATTTTCTACCGCTTAATCCTATATGAGGGTCACGGGGGAACTGGAGCCTATCCCAGCTGCTTATGGGCGAGAGGCGGGGTACACCCTGGACTGGTCGCCAGTCAATCGCAGACAGACAACACACACACGCACACATTCACACCTAAGGGCAATTCAGAGTTGCCAATTCACCTATTTGGTATTGTGGGAGGAAGCCGGAGTACCCGGAGAGAACCCACGCAGGCACAGGGAGAACATGCAAACTCCACACAGAAGGGTCCACCCTCTTGCTGTGAGGCGACAGTGCTAACCACTGCACCACCGTGCCGCCCTATAATATAATATAATAATAAAATAAAATAAATCCAACTATCTATACACTTACAGAGCTTTGTTAGAGGCTTTGACAACTGGCAGCAGCTTCAGAAGAGCCTCCTCTGAAGCAGAGTACTTCTTCAGGTCAAACACGTCCAGATCTCTTTCTGATGACAGTAAGATGAAGACCAGAGCTGACCATTGAGCAGGAGACAGTTTAGCTGTGGAGAGACATCCTGAACTCAGGGACTGTTGGATCTGCTCCACTAGAGAACGATCATTCAGTTCATTCAGACAGTGGAAAAGGTTGATGCTTTGCTCTGCAGAGGGAGTCTCTTCAATCTTCTTCTTGATGTACTGGACTGTTTGCTGATTGGTCTGAGAGCCACTTCCTGTCTGTGTCAGCAGACCTCGTAGGAGAGTCTGATTGGTCTGCAGTGAAAGACCCAGGAAGAAGCGGAGGAACAAGTCCAGGTGTCCATTTGGACTCCGTAAGGCCTTGTCCACAGCCCTCTGGTAGAATTGTTCTGGATCAGGGTTTTCTCCTAACAGTTGAGACCACAGGGAGGTTGATTGTTCTTCTGACAACAGATTGACTCCAGAGTTGATGAAGGTCAGATGGACATGAAGAGCAGCCAGAAACTCCTGAAGACTCAGATGGACGAAGCAGAACACCTTGTCCTGGTACAGTCCTCTCTCCTCTTTAAAGACCTGTGTGAACACTCCTGAGTACACTGAGGCTGCTCTGATATCGATGCCACACTCTGTCAAGTCTGATTCATAGAAGATCAGGTTTCCTTTCTGCAGCTGCTCAAAAGCCAGTTTTCCCAGAGACTCAATCATCTTCCTGGTCTCTGGACTCCAGTGTGGATCTGTCTCAGCTCCTCCATCATACTTAACATTCTTCAGTTTGGACTGAACCACCAGGAAGTGGATGTACATCTCAGTCAGGGTCTTGGGCAGCCCTCCTCCCTCTCTGGTTTCCAACACATCCTCCAGAACTGTAGCAGTGATCCAGCAGAAGACCGGAATGTGGCACATGATGTGTAGGCTTCGTGAAGTCTTGATGTGGGAGATGATCCTTCTGGCCTGCTCCTCCTCTTTGAACCTCTTCCTGAAGTACTCCTCCTTCTGTGGGTCAGTGAACCCTCTGACCTCTGTCACCATGTCAACACACTCAGGAGGGATCTGATTGGCTGCTGCAGGTCGTGTGGTTATCCAGAGGCAAGCAGAGGGAAGCAGTTTCCTCCTGATGAGGTTTGTCAGCAGCACATCCACTGAGGTGGACTCTGTAACATCAGTCAGGATCTCAGTGTTGTGGAAGTCCAGAGGAAGTCGACACTCATCCAGACCGTCAAAGATGAACAGAACCTGGACCTCTTCAAACCTGCAGAGTCCTGCTTCTTTGGTTTCAGGAAAGAACTGATGAACAAGTTCCACCAAGCTGAACTTTTTGTCGTTCAGCACATTCAGCTCTCTGAACGTGAATGGAAATGTGAAGTGTATGTCCTGGTTGGCTTTGTCTTCAGCCCAGTCCAGAGTCAACTTCTGTGTTAAGACTGTTTTCCCAATGCCAGCCACTCCCTTTGTCATCACTGTTCTGATTGGTCCATCTCTTCCAGGTGAGGCTTTAAAGATGTCTTCTTGTCTGATGCTTGTTTCTGGTCTGGCTGGTTTCCTGGATGCTGTTTCAATCTGTCTGACCTCATGTTCATCATTGACCTCTCCAGTCCCTCCCTCTGTGATGTAGAGCTCTGTGTAGATCGGATTCAGAAGGGTTGGGTTTCCTGCTTTAGAGATCCCCTCAAACACACACTGGAACTTCTTCTTCAGAGTAGATTTAAGTTTACGTTGACAAACTGCAGCAACATGTCCTGAATGAACAAACAAGAAACAACATCAATGACTGATTCATAAAGAAAACATGACATGTTCATCCCCCTAAAGACCACACATGAACATATTTCCCTCCATGTCTTGAGACGTTAGTAAATGTCCCATTTGTCCATGATGTTGAATCTTTAGAGAAATCCTCTTACTGCTGTGCAGACAGTCAGCCAGCTCCTCCTGCTTCATTCTCCTCAGGAAGTTCACTGTGATCTTCACAAAAGCCTCTCTGCTGCTCCTCCTCTGCTCTTCATCCTCATCCTCCCTCTGACTCTCTGAGCTTTCTGGGTAATCTGGACTCACAACCTTCTGGATCTTCTTCAGCTCCTTCTTCACAAAAGTGACAATGTTCTCCTCCAGCAGCTGGAACAGAAAACTATATGAATGACACAATCAAAGTAAAATCATGGAGCCAAACATCAGATCCATGTTGGACACACTGACAATCCACTGCTCTAAAAAGTGCAGCATGGAGATTATTGTCAACACAACAGATGTCAAAGTACTTGTTGTCCATGTACAGACCATAAATATGGAGTCCAGGTGTGTTTGATGCTGCTGGGCAGACTGAGCACTGGGAACCTCTGAGCTCTCCTGGTCCACTCTGTGGAGGAATCATGAAGAATTAGCTCACATTATGTTTGCAGCATCTGTGAATGTTTTATGCTTTGTACACAAACAACAGCTGCTTTTATGTTCTGTGGTGACTGTCCTGATTAAAGCAAACACTACTGTGCTGTGACATTCTCAATGAGAGGAAACAAACAATCAGTTTTGTACCTCATGACCTAGAGTCATCACAATAAGTCCACCTTTTAAATGATGAGTTTTAAGGACTCACACTGGGTTTGACAGAAGTCTCACCTCTGCTACAGGACACTAACACAAACACTGGAACTGGATAGGTGCTGAGTTACAGGGAGTTTTAGTTCTGATCTGAATGACACATATAAGAACATAAGAAGTGCTTTTCTTGAAAAGAGAAACATCAACTTTGCCACTAAAGCCTGTGTTTCAGCCTGATCATGTTCATATACTGTGTCATTCATGAAGCCTGGAGACAAAACACAATCACTTCATCTTTCATAGAAGACCAGTTATACAGGACAGCTGTCTGATACATTTTAAACTCAGCTGCAGCTCACTTCTTTGCAGCAGAGGGAGGCTGTCCTGTGAAATTAATGATGCGACCCATTGACATGTCACTCTTCATGGACACACAGCTGGGCTCAGGTCCATGTTCAGGTCCAGGTCCAGCAGAGTCTGGTGTGTACTGCTGCTCTGGCCTTCAACACAACACACACAGAGCTTTGAGTGTGAATAATGATGGTGCAGTGATGTGAGTGCTGAGCTCTGACATGGAGAAGAGTCATGGACAGTTAGAGATCCTCATCTCACCTCTGAGCTTTGGTCTGGATCTCATGGTCCCCACACAGACTGCTTTTGGGGGGAGGGGCTCCCTCCTCTCTGTCCTCACACTGATTCATGATGCTGAATTCACATCCACATCAGCTCACACACACTTTCTACCTTCATCTGGAGAGAAAACACAAATCATTCATCTGCACATCAACTGAAATCATCCTCTCCATTTGTCCTGTAGAAATATCAGCTGCTCCTCCACTGATTGGCTCTTCTTTCCTCTTTCATATCAGTGTCAGTTGAATGCAGTCAGACAGCAGTGTGAGGCAGATGAAGCTGCCATCAGCTGCTGTACTTCCACTGTCAGTCCACTAGATGGGGTCATGAAGCTGCAGTGCAGAGCAGCACACACAGGATCCAGGGACGAGCATTTCCATTCACTGACACACAGACAGACTGAGATCCACTGGTTTTATCTGACACAATCTAAAAATCCTGCTTTCTAATTTCACTTGAGTAAAAGTACACGAGTGTAATCAGTAAAATATACTTCATCTGTCAAAAGGAAAAGTGCTGATCATGCAGAACAGACTCATTTGGTTTTTATTTCAAATCTTAATCTGAAAAGTAACTGTAGCTGTGAAATAAATGTAGTAAAACAGTGAAATATTTCCCTCTGAAAAGTTGTGAAGTAAAAGCAGAAAAAGCAGAAAATGGAAACACTGGAGTTTCAGTGCAGCACTGCAATAAAAGTACTGAGTTACTTTTCACTACAAAAGTATTAGATTCCAAACAACTTGTACATGTTTTTCAAAATAAAAGACACGTCTCATCATTTCTTTTGTAGTAATATCAGCTGCTCACCCTGCTCTGAGAAGGAGGCCCATGAGTCCATGTCTGTTACAGACCATATCCTGTAATTTCAACGTGGTTCAATATCGTCTGTAAAGTTCATCAGGACTTTCATTTTCATTGATTTTCACCTGCTTTTTAGACTCGTCACAGTTTCTTTTACTGCTCACTCACACACTCACATGACACCTTCGGTCGTTCCTCATTCCATTTTGTTGCTCCTAGTGACTGGAATGAGTTACAAAAAACTATAGGTCCGTACCTTCATCCCTTTATCTACCTTCAATAACTCATTACAATCTTTAATTTCCGATCAGTTCACCTGTTACATGTATTGTATATATTTGTGAGAGTGGACTTCAGGTTTCTAATTGTTTACGAGAGCATTCAGTATCGCGATTATTATTATTTCTTGTGTAACACACCTCATGCTTCTGCCTCTTGGCCAGGTCATCGTTGGAAATGAGAAGTGGTTCCCAGTCAACTTACCTGGTTAAATAAAGGTTAAAGATATAAATAAACATGAATGTCAGGAACAGACGGCCATCTTTACTCGTCTAAAGTTTCCAAGCTGATATTTCAGTTTGAGACGACGACTGTTTCAAACCTCCTCCTGATTTAAACAAACTCCATCCAACTGTAAAACACTGGTAATAAACCAGTTTCTCCAGCTAAAATAACCAGAAGAACTAGTGACGTCACTGTCAACATTTTCCACAAACTAGAGAAAACCATGTCCCTTTAACGAAGACAAATCAAACCAATCAAGAGCTCCACTTACTCAGGTATTCACATGGACTTCATCCCTCTGCAGCTCTCTCCTGTCAGTGTAGGAAAGACTCTAAGTTCTTCAGTTCAAGCTTCTTTTTCCTCAAATCAGTTCACTCACTCAAATGAGAGTGTGTGTGTGTTAGTAAAACATTAAAACTGCTGACATTTACCTTCAGACAGAGAAAATGATCTGCGCCACAAAGTTTGGTCAAAGTGAAAGTAAACTCCAAGGCTTTGCCCAGAGGTGTGTGTGTGTGTGTGTGTGTGTGTGTGTGTGGGTGTGTGTTGTCTCTTCATTATCCAAATATGCAGTGTGACTGGTTGGACTGAGTCTCAGTCAGACTGAAGTTCACATGCTGAAGTGTTGTTAAGACATGAAACCTCCTCATGACTCCCAGTGTGAACACACAAACACTCTGCTGCTGTTTGATGTTTTCATTATTATTGATTATTGATCAGTTGAATCAGCTGAGCTCCAATGGAACTAAATTCTCCATTTCAACAGTGATGTCTTCAACACAAACATTCAGGCTTCACATTAATGTGGATGGAACTGGACTGTTCACAGAGAAACTACCATGATCACTGCCCTCCAGTGGTCACTGTCAGTAACTACAACTCTGATCACACCACACTGATACTCTTTTCCTTGTTTCTGTCAGTACTCACACTGCAACATTTAGAATCAGCTGGAGAGTCTTTATATATATATATATATATATATGCATATATATATATATAATAGGTAATAATAGAATTGCAATAGTCCAGCCTAGAAGTAACAAAAGCACTTTTACTTGCCATCAAAGGAACCTCACTAAGCTTGTTTAAATCCTACTTATCAGACTGATTCCTTGACACCTTTGTGACACCCATTGGTTTTCAAGTCCTAGTAACAGTAATAACATAATAACAGGTCATATTACATGGCTCTGAATTTGTATGACTATCTGAGACAGAACTCATGAGATAAATATCACTTACTGTTTCCACCAGTTTCATATTTGTATCTTGAATGAAGGCAGACGTGTGTGCAGATAGACCATAATGGGGCTGGGGCCCCCTGTCACTGTGACTTCAGACAAGCTTCACAATGTGCTTTTCTGTCCTAGTGTTCAAATGGATCTGGTCAACCTAGGACGAGTACATCAAAGTATAAAACATGACAATTCCTGTTGTCAGTAAAACATGAACAGGAACTAAGTAAAAGCATGAGGAAACTCAGAGGAATGAAAGAAACACAGAGACTTAAATACACAAGGGAACTGTGTAACAAGTGAAACACATCAGGGCGGGACAGACAATCACAGAAGAGGGAAAAGACATAAGGACAGAAAGTAAAACACACTAGGTAAGTAATTTCAAAGTAAAACAGGAAATGATGAATCCAAATAAACAAACCACGAAATAAAAAATCCAAACAAAGAGTCACTCAAGGGACATGAGCTGCAGAGTCTTTGTGAAGCAGAGGTAGGATGAGGAGGAACCAGCATCTGAGAGTAGGGAAGCTGAGCAGGTCAAGGCAGGGGAGTTGGTACACTGTAAAAACTAAAATGTTGAGAAAACTCAAATTATCAAGGCAACATAATGGAAGGGATTTTTCTCAACTTGAAACTACCGTTGTTGACTTTACTAAGGTTTACAAGTTTAGACAAGATTTCTGCCAGTTTGGATCTTCTTCTTCACCTAATTATGATATTTATATGAGGCTAACAATGAAATTCTTCCTTCAGCACCATGTGTTTCTACCTTCAACAAACACAGATACTCTTATTGAATAAACACACAATTATTGGTTCAGTGAGAAAAGAATTTGCTTTTATAAAACAGGGAAATTCATGTTGCTGTCAAACTATTTAAAAAGTGACCAATAAATAAATGTTTAAAGTTAGCAGCATATTTATTGTTACCATGGCTGTGAACAAAAGGGTTAACAGGTAGACACTGAAGTTTTGCCTAAAGTGTCAGGTTCCACTTTTGAGCCAGGTGGTTTTATTTCGAAATTTTGATGTTTCCGGTTTTACGTTGTTAATGTTTGAGTTTCCGGCTGTTCATTGTTCTCCTCTCATTCCAGGTTTCTTGACTTCCCTCTCCTCATGTGCTCCTTCCACCTCCTGATTGCCCTCCCTCCCTCCCTTAATGTGTTTCACCTGTGTGTGATTGTCTCTCCTCCCCTGATGTATTTAAGTCCCCGTCCTCCCTGCACTCATCGCCAGATTGTCTCGTGTGTTCCTTGTGTTCTGACCAAGCAATCCAGCGTTTGTTCTAGTTCTTTTGTGATATCGTGTATGACCTCTGCCTGGATTTGTTTGGACCTTGCGTTAGCTGTCTCCTTGTTGTACCTCTGCCTTATTGGACTGACCTCCTGTGAACCGATTCTGGACTGATTAAACCGTTTTTTACACCCTCTGACTGCGCCTGTGTCCTCTCCACTACTTACCCCAGCCTTGACATAAAGTACCACATTAACTGAACAGATGTGTGTTCTCACATTACAATATTGTTGACTGGAACAAAGTTTCCTGACAGTTATGAGCAAATAGTGTTAAATCCTACACGGCCTCAACCACTTCACAACATTAAGTCAAATTAAAATCCAAAGCTGCTTCTGAACGAGATACTGATGATGCCAGATATCTTTCTGCCCTTTGTGTGTCCTCAGCAAAGAGGACACACAAAGAATAATCCCACTATTATCATTAAATCTGTTTTTTTGTAGAGTTCTGGTAATTGTTTGGCCTGCCACTGGCTACCACTCCCTGGATACACTCCTTCTTCTGTTGTGCTGTTCTTTTGTTTTGCTTGTCCTTGGAGTGTGTTGTTTTGTGTAGACTGCTGCTTTTTTGAACACTGCCGTTCTTTTGCGCAGTCCTACTCTGCGCAGTGTTGGTTATTGAAGAGTCCTGAGCTGGGGTCGATTTCACGAAGCAGGTTATGTGGAAACTCTGAGTATGTTAAGCCTGAAATGAGGGAAACCCAGAGTTAACCGTTTCAATAAGGGAGGTAAATTAACCCCGAGATAGGGGTAAGTCAAGGAGTAAGTTAAGCCCATTTCATAAAGCGAGGTAACTCGTACTCGGAGTCTGTTACCATGGTAACTTAGTCGGTGAACATAACCTGGTCGGGAGCAGGTTTTTCCAGAAACCCAGAGTTTGTTTCTGACTCCTCCCCTGGAGTACATAAAAGCTGAACCTTTTCCTTATAATTGAGTCTCCATAGAACCTGCTTAAAATGGCATGTCCCTTTCTGGAAGACCCGATTGATGAAGGCAAGGCAAGGCAAGGCAAAGTTTATTTATATAGCACCATTCGTACACAAGGTAATTCATAGTGCTTTACAGATTACATTAAAATCATAGAATAAAAGCAAATCATATTACATTAAAATCATAAATAATAGGATAATAGAATAAAAGAAATATATTAAAACATTGGGGCAGAAAAAATAGAAAACAGTAGAATAATTAAATAAGAAGAGTGCAGTTAAGACAATTTGAATGCTTCAGTAAAAAGGTGTGTTTTCAGGCCTGACTTAAATAAGCTGAGTGTTTGGGCTGACCTCAGGTATTCCGGGAGTTTATTCCACAGGTGAGGGGCAGAATAACTAAATCCTGCTTCACTTTGTTTAGTCCTGACCCTAGGAACACACAGTAGGCCTGTCCCTGATGATCTAAGGGGTCTGGATGCCTCATAAGGAACCAGTAAGTCCATGAGATATTTTGGTCCAAGACCATTCAGTGCTTTGTCGACCAATAATAGAACTTTAAACTGTATCCTTTGACTCACAGGAAGCCAGTGCAGTGATTTGAGGACAGGTGTAATGTGGTCCATTTTTCTGGTGTTAGTTAGGACTCTGGCAGCAGCATTTTGGACCAGCTGCAACTGTCTGATAGATCGTTTGTTTAGACCTGTTAGGATGCCATTACAATCTAGCCTACTGAAAATGAATGCGTGGATAAGTTTTTCTATGTCTTGTTTGGATAGTAAACCCTTGATCCTGGCAATGTTTTTCAGGTGGTAATAGGCAGACTTGGTGATAGCTTTTATATGGTTGGTGAAATTCAGATCTGAGTCAAGGATTACACCGAGATTTCTGGCTTGATTTGTAACCTTCAGTGACATGGCGTCAAGGTGAGCACTGATCTTGGACCTTTCATTTTTGGAGCCAAAAACAATCAATTCTGTCTTATCTGCATTGAGCTGGAGAAAATTCTGGCACATCCACTCATTGATTTGCTGAATACACTTGCTTAGTGAACGTAGGGGACTGTGGTCGTGCGGTGACACTGAAATATAAAGTTGTGTGTCGTCTGCATATGTGTGGTAAGAGATATTGTGATGTTCGATGATCTGAGCTAGGGGCAGCATGTAGATATTGAACAGAAGTGGTCCAAGAATGGACCCTGAGGAACCCCGTATGTAATCTTAGTTCAGGTCAGATTCATAGTTACCCATTGAGACCAAGTAATCCCTACCATGTAAGTAAGATTTGAGCCAACTCAACACTGTGCCAGTGAGTCCTACCCAGTTTTCCAGTCTGTCAAGGAGTATATTGTGATCAACTGTATCGAATGCAGCACTAAGGTCCAGTAATACTAAAACAGAGACTTTGGATGCATCATTATTCAGATGTATGTCATTCAAGACTTTCACAAGTGCTGTCTCAGTGCTGTGATGTGCTCGAAAAACCAGACTGAAATTCATTAAAAAGATTGTTTTGCACCAAAAATGCATGAATTTGTTGAAAAGCAGCCTTTTCAATGATCTTTCCCAGAAAAGGAAGGTTGGATATTGGTCTGTAGTTGTTTATAGCTGAAGCATCCAGATTAGATTTTTTAAGAAGAGGCTTAATAACTGCAGTTTTCAGGGCTAGGGGAAACTGCCCTGACTCAAGAGACCTGTTGACGATCTGCAACACATCTGAAGCTATGCAGTTAAAAACATTTTTGAAGAATTTTGTTGGCAGATCATCGAGTGAGCATGTTGTAGATTTTAGTTGTTTGACAAGTTCTGTAAGTGCTGTATTATCTAGCAGGTTAAAATGTGCTAGGCTAACTGGTGGACAGGAAGGCAGAAGTGACATCATCATTTTACCTGAGCTGGAACTACAAACTGTTTGTCTTATTTTTGATATTTTGTCTGTGAAAAACAGTGCAAAGTCATTGCATGATCTTTCAGAGAGCAGTTCAGGTGGGACTGATACTTCTGGGTTTGTCAGTCTGTCTATAACAGAAAACAACGTGTGAGCATTGTTACTGTTTCTATCAATAATGTCAGAAAAAAAGGATTGTCTTGCCACTTTCAGTTCTTGGTTGTAGTTATGTAGGCTTTCTTTGTAGATGTCAAAATAGACCTGGAGTTTATTTTTTCGCCATCTGCGTTCTGCCTGCCTGCAGATTCTTTTTTGAGCTTTAACCAGTGTAGCATTTCTCCAAGGTGACTTTTTCCTTCCTGATAGAACTTTGGTCTTGAACGGGGCAATTGGATCGATAATAGTTTTAACTTTGGAAATGAAACTATTTACAAGGTCATCAACGGGTGCTGTGGGCAGGGTTGGTGATGGCACAAATGCCTGGGTGAATGCTGCACAGGTGTTATCATTAATACAGCGTTTTCTGACCACCTTTTCTTCAGCTTTGTTATGATTAGCAGGTGTGATGGTTTTAAAAGAAACACAGTAGTGATCAGAAAGAGCAACATCAGTCACCACAACCTCAGAAATATTGAGACCTTTTGAAATAATTAGATCCAATATATGTCCCTTGTTGTGTGTTGGATCTGTTACATGCTGCAAAAGTCCAAAGTTGTCCAGGATGTTGAAGAGTTCTTTAGCACTTCCATCTTTAGGATTGTCAACATGGATATTAAAGTCACCCACTACAATAACACAATCAAAATCAATGCATACAATAGAAAGCAGTTTGGCAAACTCATCAAAAAACATTGCATTGTACTTTGGGGTTTTATAGATGGTTATGAAAATTGCTTGGTAGGAGGATTTTACTTGAAGAGCAACATATTCAAAAGAGTCAAACTTTCCATAGGATGTCTTCTTGCATTGGAGGCTGTCATTGAACAAAATGGCGACTCCTCCTCCTTTCTTGTGCAGTCTAGCTTCACTCACAAAACTAAAGTTAGGAGGAGTTGACTCGATAAGAACAGCTGCACTGTTATCTTGCCCCAGCCATGTTTCAGTTAAAAACATAAAATCAAGGTTGTGCTTTTGAATAAAATCATTAATTAAGAATGATTTGCCTGCCAGGGATCTGATATTTAAAAGAGCTAAGTTTAGTTTACTAAAACCCATGACCTGTCCATATTCTGGGACAGACTGTGGCTGACATGGAATAGGTTTTAGGTTTGTTGATGTATTTCTTAAAAGTTGACACTTTCTTTTCCTTTTTCTTATCAAAATCGGCACTTTGTGTCCTGGCTTTTCCTTGGAAACGTCAGGAAAAACATTTACTTTACTGTGGGAGAGTGTACTCTCCCTGGGCCTCGGGTTGATAGAGGGATTATTGTGGCTATATGTCCTCAAACAGCAGAGACCCTGGGCATCCTAGTTCCTGATAGCAGTCTTGGTGCTTTTAAAGGCCTTAGCAACCAGTGGTCTGGGTGGGGGTCGAGGAGGCCTAGATGGTGTGTTTAGCGGAGTGGAAGAAGGAGGGGTGGGTTCAGTTGACCCAAGCTGCATAGTTTGTGGGGAAGAAGGGGAGGGGATACTGCATCTGGGGGGCTTTGGAGGTGGTGTCCGGGGGGATGCTGGTTGGGGTTGCAGTGTTGATGATAGTAGCACCCTTGATCTGGCTAGGTTGGGAGTTAGAGGAACCATTTTTATCCCAGACTTCACCAGACTCTCCATGTGACTTGGAAATCCGAGGGGTGAAGCAGGCGGGGAGATGGATGTTGGGGAGTCGGAGGAGGATGCAGTTGAGGGGGAACAGGGCTGTAGAGGAGGACGTGGGATGGGAAGATCCATGTGGAGGGCCAGTGAAGCAGTCCTGTCGTTGTCACCATGCAGCTGTTGCTCTCTCTGCAGTAGAGCTGGTGGAGTAGGGGTGTTGTCTCTCCTTGGGTGATGTTCACTCTGCATTTGAGCTTTAGGCTGGCCCCGAGGAAGGTCAGAAGGGGTTTGGTGCCTCAGTGAGTGGAGAAAATGATCTGTTAGTCGCCTCAGTCCACGTCCATTCAGATGAGGGCCCTTTCCTTTGAAGAGGTCGTCACGTTCCCAAAACAGGTTGAAGTTGTCAATAAAGTTCATTCCTTTTGTTTCACAGGCTTTGGCCAGCCATGTATTCAGTGCAAGCAGGCAGCTGAATTTATTTATTCTTCTATCAATGTTTGGGAGCGGCCCGCTGATGAAAAATTGAACATCTGATTTACTGACCATCTCTAAGAGCGCAGAGAAGTCTTTTTTTAGAACTTCTGATTCGCCCCTCTTTGTATCAACTGCACCCACATGCAGAATGATATGTTTGACTCCTGGATGGTTTGATAAGACCTGGGGGAGAATTCCAATGATGTCAGTGACCATGGCACTGGGATAACTGCATGTGTGAATTCTTTCATTCCTTACGTCACTGATAGCGCTGTCTCCAAGCAGCAAGATATCTCTGTCCTTCACTTTTGGCATACATGAAGGGAAGAAGCATATCTCTTCTTCCCTTCATGTATATCTCTCTCTGGAGATTTTTTTATTCTTTATTTCACATTTCTTAATTATAGCAGTGTTTACTGGTTCATTTCCATTTAGCTCAGACAGTGGTTGGTATTTGTTTCTGAGCTGTATGCCCAGTGATGCAGCATATACTCCTGTGTGATCAGCATTTACTTTTCTCTTTCTGTGTCGTTTTGGCTTGGCACCGAGTGTATGCCAGACGGCATCAGTCTGTTCAGGTCCTGCTTTCACAGGTTTTGGAAAGGACACAGTGTCGTCCAAGTTTAGCCTATCGGAGGCAGAAGTATCATAATTAACACTGCTTTTTGTGGACAAAGATTTAGCCTTCTTACCACCAGGTGTGATCGGGAGAGTCTCATGAAGTCCCTTTTCAGGTTCCAGAGCAAAAATCTTTGCCTGGAGCTCAGTGATTTCCTTAAGATATTTCCAGCAGTTTCGGCAAAGTGAGTTTGTTGTGTTGTGTACGCCAGACATTTCTCAACCCGGCTGAGGAATAGACAAAACTAAGTTGTAGCTGGTCCGTTCGGTTGTTGAGAAGTTAAAATCCAGGTATCCAGTAGTTAAAATCAGGTATCCAGTAGTTAAAATCTTGAGTGCAGTTAAAAGAATGTCATAAAAATTGGATTGTGAAAAAAAAAAAAAAAAAAAAAAAGAAGTAAAAGAAGTAAGAAAAGCTGACAGGAGCGGGAGCAAGCAGAAAAGCGTCTGCACTCTTCAGAAGCAAGGTCAAGTTTTTGTTGTTTTTCCCGGACACAAACCTGTGAGAGCCATCAAAGAAGAGTTCCATGGGATTGCAGGTAAATAATTTTAAATGATTAATAACTTTTCTGTCAATAACATGTTGCTGTGACCTCTGGGAGCAATAATTTGAATGTCTTTTAGGATTTCCCAATGTGATTGGCTGCATTGATGGCACCCACATTCCTATCACTGCTCCTTCAGAAAATGAAGGAGATTATGTGAATAGGAAGTCCTTCCATAACATCAATGTGCAGGTACATATATTGACTACTACTTTTAAATGTCAGAGCACAAATATTTCAACTAACTTGTCTCATTTTCTGTACTGTCAAGATCATTTGTGATGCAGCACACATTATCACAAATGTGGAAGCCAAGTGGCCCGGGTCTGTGCATGACTCCCGCATATATAGAGAGTCTACAATAAGCAATAGACTGGAACGTGGTAAGTGGTCTGAAACATTGCTGTTTGTCACCATAAAGATCTTTGTCTAATTTTTCTGAGAAAATATCAGAAGTAAAAATGTGACTTCACTTGCAGGAGAGATTCATGGCTTCCTTCTGGGTGACAGGGGTTACCCCTGCCAACGAAATCTTATAACCCCTTACCCAGACCCTCAACCAGGACCCCAGCAGCACTTCAATGTGGCACACTGCAGGACGAGAGCCAGGGTACAGATGGCTATGGGCCTGTTGAAAGCCCGTTTCCAGTGCTTACGTCATCTCAGAGTAACCCCTGAGAGAGCCTGTGACATAATTGTGGCATGTGTTATTCTCCATAATATTGCAACTATTAGAGGAGAGCAACACCCTGCCCTACAAATAGAAGACCCTGAGGAGGACCCCATCCAGCTCCCAGAAAATCAGGATGGAAGGGCAATCAGAGATCTGATCTGCAACAACCATTTTCCATGTTAAATTACAGCCACACAGAATACCACACTGTCACACGTTCATTTTATTTAGTCTTCCTTATATCCTACAGACAGACAGAGACAAAGAGAACATTTTTCTGTTAGTTTTTCATATTGCTCTAATAATACATTAAATTTACCTCTGACTACACACACCTCCAGCTTGTGTTTAAGTATCTCGATTTCCAGATCTGCCTTTTGGATCTGGCGGTCCAGGTATAACATTTCCTTGTTTCCTTGTTTTTTCGATTTGTTTAAGTAGATGAATTTTGTATAACTCCTTGACTGGTAACTGGAAATCCACAAGAATATTGTTCAACACAGTCAATTATACAGAATTAAACTCTGTTGTTCACTGAAACTCTCACTGTATTCATTTGTTCTGCAGAAGTCGATGGACCCTCTTCATGCTGTCCAGTTATGCTCTGTTAAAAAAGGATGAATATGTTAGCTTCCATGTCAATATAAATCCATACAATGTAATGCTGATCTAATATGATACCTCTGAGGGCCTGTCTGTGACAGCAGACACAGTGTCCTCATCTTCATGTTCGTCATCCTTTGAAGTCAAGCATTTCATTTTGTGAACTTTATACCACTATTGGTTATGGGGTTATGGTGTGTTGAGGTACTTACAACAGGCTGGAGTTGGGCCACATGAGGCTCCAATAGGTGGAGACTTCCCTCAGAATCTATTGGATTCAGGAACAAACAGCTTTTGCATCTAAAAGAGGCTTCATAAAAAAAACAATATAGAAGTGTGGACTTGTTACATGTTATGAAGGCACTTGTGTCCTCAGGGCTGACTGGTTCAGATGAGCTGCCCCCTGGGATTCCCTCAGCCATGGGCCTTCCTGTTGTTTGGCTAAGGGCCCTCTCCTCTGCCTCTGTTAGAGGTGGTGGTGCAGGTCCTCCACCTGTTTCACGGGCCTCTGCCCTCTTTCTATTGGCTAGGCAGGAGTCAAATGTTAACTTCACCACATTAATTAATGAAACATTACAGGGGGCAGAATGTGTGAAAACATCATGCAGGACTGAAAGAGCTGTTACAGTATTCAATAAATAAATTAAAAATATAAATAAAAATTGAAAATTGAATTACAATTAAATTGAAATAGACAAATGTTACCAAAGTGAGATACAACCAGGCATGTTATATTTCCAACTCACCTGATTGAATTATATTTTTATATTTCATTTTCAACTGCCCCCTGGGTTGCACCTGCATGAACAGGGGGCCAACAGCATTTTTTGCATGCAATATTTTGATATGCGATTATGTGATTAAAAACAAAACTTACGCATTGACTCGAGCAGTGATTTTTTCCCATGCGTTTTCTCTATCTTTTGCCGCTGCCACTGTGTTGCTTTTTTTCCGGAAAATATGCTCATATTCACCGTATGCCTCCATCAAAATTTCAAGCTCCAGGGGTGAAAAAAATGTTGAGCGCTTTCGTTTTGATCCCGCTTCCATGGTGAATCAAGGAATCGGGGCTCCATTGATGATGGCTTATTTATAGTCGTGGTGCACGCGCTTGACTCGGAGTCAACATACTCAGAGTTGACAAAACTAATGTGAATCAGCTGTGTTGAAACAGGAAACTCAGAGTTTTTCATCTCAGGGTTTGTCAACTCAGGGTTAACACTCATACTCAGAGTTTGTTGAACCTCCTTCATGAAATCGACCCCTGATGTTCATCAACACACAGAGACTCTTTCTTTAAATGGAACATGAGTTGACATGTAACAGCAGTGAATCCATCACTAAACTGTTTGTGCAGTAATGAAGCTTCATGACTCAGCAGTTTATTTCCACTGTGGACTTGAGTGAAATGTTCAGAGTAAACAGACTTGATGCTAAAAGTCTCTGCAGGTGTGTGAGCTTCCAGCTCAGTGTCTTCACTCCAATACGTTAACATGAGAGCTGAGAGGAAGCTGCTACACTACACAGCTGCTCCACTTCTGCTCTGAACAGGACTGAAGTCCCTGCTGCTCTTTATACTGGATGTGCTGCATCAGTGACTGACAGCTGATGAAGTGAGTCTCTGTAAACACTGATTTATCACCTCTGTTGTCTGTCTTCTTCTCTCAACAGATGGAGGTAGTGATCTTTCTAAAGGAGAGAGTGAAGAGGACGGTGTGTGTGTTGAGAGAGGACGAGCTGTGTCCTGATGATCCAGAGAGGTTGAAGCAGCAGCAGCTTGTGTGTAGAGAGGCTCTGATTGGTCCATGTTACTGGGAGGTAGAGTGGAGAGGAGAGCTTCATCCAGCAGTGACTGACAGAGGAACCAGAAGAAGTGGAGAAGACTCTCAGTGCTGCAGTCTGAACTGCTCTGAGTCCACCATCATCCCTGTGTGTTCCTCTGGATCTGAAAGAGAATCATCAGTGTATCTGGACTGCTCTGCTGCTGCTCTGTCCTTCTACACAGTCTCTGCAGACACACTGAGACTCCTCCACCTCCTCCACCCTCCACCTGAACCCAAAGTGATAAATCAGATTAATCAGCTCCATCATGTGGTGTGATGGAGAATTGCAGCTAATTTCCACATTATTTTTTCTGTCTTGCAGATCTTGGAGGTTCATAGTTATGCAGTAAGTTGAGGCATCATTATGTGTCTGCTGTACAAAGTACACAAGACATATATTATTATTCACCATACTTCTTCTTCTTTAGTCCTGATGAACGTTCTAATTAAATGTGTTTCAGTCTCTTTACCTTGCTCTGACTGACAGGCATTATGTTGGACCTGTGTCACCTGTGTGATGAACAAATGTCATGTAAACTGTCTTTTACATTACTGTTAGCAGCTGATGTTACTTAAGTGAAAGTCTGTAGCATTGTCAGCAAAATGTTCTTTAATTATCAAAGTAAAAGTAGGTAATGTGAAGGCAGCATTTAAATATTTTATTCAGCTGCATAGAACTATTTTTACTCATTTTATAAACTGCAAGGTGTTTTGTATAAATGTTAATACTTCGTTTGTATATATCTTAATTTACTTGTAAAATACATATCAAAAGTCCTTGCGACTCAAATGTCTTCACAACAACAGTTAGCTGCTGAAAAGCTGTTAGCTGTGTTATATCAAAAATATCTTCATTTATTTATGGATTTTATTCTGAATACTGGGACACTATGTTGTTGAAACTAACAGAGAGAAGTCACATCTGTCCCAGAATGATTTTAGATCCCAGTGCTTCCACTTTGACTTCCTAGTATCACTCACCTGTACTGATATGATATGCATCAGTGTTGGAAAGAAAGAGCTACAGGTTAATGTGATAGAAACACATGTTTTTCTGTTTGGTCCAGTCATTATTTGCATCTGTCACTGTAGCTTTTTTAGACCCATGGTGATAACTGACTTTTGTATGAATAAATCCTAAATAATGAGCTTACAGTGGGTATGGAAAGTATTCAGACCCCCTTAGATTTTTCACTCTTTGTTGCCATTAGCTCACAAGCGTGCTTCTGCTAAATACTGAGCAAAGGGTCTGAATACTTATGGCCGTGTGATATTTCAGTTTTTCTTTTTTAATAAATCTGCAAAAATTTCCACAATTTTGTGTTTCTCTGTCAATATGGGGGCCTGTGTGTACATTAATGAGGGAAAAAATGAACTTTGATGACCATGCTAATGATTTTAGCAAATGGGAACACTTTCCGTACCCACTGTATGTTTTTATTGTCCTTGTTTCAGATCAGTGAGGCACTAAAGAGTGACTTCCAGGTGTTGGCTTTTAACCCTGAGGATGCAAAAATGAAGGTTTCCAAGAAAAGATGAGAGAGAATGACTGAAACAGGAAAACAGAGTGGGTATTAACTGCAAGTCTCTGAAACTAATAGAACTATTTTCAATCATTTAAACCCACTGAGATTTAAAATCCCTTCTTTTTTTTTTTTAGCAAGCAGAGCAATAAAGTGAACAATACAGGAAGTTACAGATGGACTGGTTGTTTATAACAAAAATAAACATACAATGTATATATGGGATATTGAATAGATTTAGGAGATCAGCTTGTGTAAAAAAATAAAAATAAAAAAGTGAAATGTTGACTACACTTGATCAAACTATTGTATAAACTATTAGTAAACAAGTCAAATGAGAGACAGCAACAACAGGAAAAATACACATACAGGTGATGGTACTCATTCACATTTAATGGGATGAAAGTGTTGTGGCGAAGTGGGAAGCAACCGTGTTAACCAGGAAGGACCCAAATGCAGGACTCTGAGACAATGAAGAGCAGAGTGAAATGTGTGTCTCAGTTTTATAAATATCAAATGAAATGATGAGAGAGAGCATCTCTATCATCTCTCTCTTTTTTGTAATGATCTTAAACTAACACACATCAAACCTGGGGCTTTGTAGTTTTCCATCATAAGATCACTAGTTGGTGTAGGACATATAGAGTGAGGTAAAGAGGACTCAGGTGGGGCCACACATCATTTTTGCCCCCACTGCCCAGAGTGACTTTATCCAGCCATGATCTCCCTTGATCTTCTTTGCAGGATAAACTTAACAGGAACATCACAGCCTCAGGTATTTAGTTTTTTAGTCAGGGTTACAGTCACTGTGCATGGTAAAGCCTTTAATGTGCCTCTGCATGAGCTGCTATGGTTGCTGTAAATTCACACAGAGTAATGGAACAAAAGTATCCTCCACAATCTGTTGTGTTACTGAAGCTCAGCATCATTTTATTGAACAAAGTCAAATCCATTGTTTTCTTTATACAAAGCTCCACACCACTTTTTTCTTTCCTTCATGTTTTAGTGCAAATCAATAGCGTTAGATGCAAAGCAAAAAATCATTCAACCCCAATCAAAGCATAATATTCATTTCTTTTATTGAATTAAATGTAACCTTCAGACAGAAGTAACCCTGCCCAGCTGTCAACCTGCTTTTAAAGCAAACACATTCAGTGTTAGCTTGTTTAAGCTTCTTAGGGAAAAATCAGATCTTGCATATTGCACAGGTTTGCATTCATCCTCCACCTTCAGTAAATTGCTGCTTTTAAAGATACAGTAGTTTCCACTTTGAGCTGGACATTTTTCTGTAGATGAACCCACATTCATCATTTTATTGGCCAGTGTATAAGTGATGACTTTTTATGTTCTTGTTGTTTCTGTACTGTCGAGTAACGACATAAATTGTAGAAATGTAGTGGAGTAGAAAGTACAGATAATTGCTGCGAAATGTAATGGAGTAAAATCCAAAGTATGCATTATTATTTTTACTTAAGTAACGTACAGATACGTAAAAAAATACTTAAGTACAGTAACGAAGTACAAATACTTTGTTACATTCCACCACTGCTTACAGCAAATCAGGATCTGTATTGATCATTCTTCATAGTTTTACCCGATGCTGCTCTGACATAGCAAACTACTTGCAGAACAAAGTGTGTGTGTGTGCATCTTAAAATAAGGGTTAGTAGACACATTAAGGTCTCATCTATCTGCACAAACAAATCTCTTTTGTGTTCTATTCATCCAGTCAGCTAATAATATTCACAGTTTCATAGAAAACAAACAGAAACATAATGTCTCACACAGGCTGCTCCACATAGACCTAGCATAGCATTTGGAGCAGGCACACAATTAAATTCCTCAAAGGCCAAATGGATTTTCTGATTGTCCTGTTCTTCAGAATGGCTGTGGGCTCTGTTACATCTAAACAAGATGTGTGTGTGTGTGTGTGTTTTTGTCCTTTGATGCCTTTGATGTATCAACATTCTACAGCCTGATGTCACAGGCTGCAGTAAGTGGACACACAGCCAGAGACAAGTTCAGAAGTCAAACAGGAGCAGAAACAGTTGGACTGGACAGGACTTGCTCATGATTTAGGAAGAAAGAAGCACTCAGATATTTCTGCACAATTATTGACAAGGAAGGGAGGAGCTACTGCTGTTACAAGGACAAGAGGAAACTACAGGAAAGTCCAGATCAGCTCCAAGGTTTTCAGTAAGTCAGTACATGTTAGTAGTTCATGTCAGTGTCTAGTTTAGAAGTTAATGTTTTGAAATGTTTTGTCCAAATAATGTTTGAAATTGGGTAAGTAATCATACCCATAAGCGCAGTGGTTTGATTGTGTGCTTATCATTTATGGACAATATTGAGGTTTTTTTATGCTGATCATGACTGTGAGATATTCTCATGGTTGAGAATAACTTGCTCAACGTCTTAACTTTGTTTTGGTGTGATGCACTGTAGTTTGTGTTAAAGGAAAGGATTTCTAGGAAGTCTGTACTGTCTGCAACAAGATCCTTTCTAAAGAAATTCTAATGGAAATGATGGAGCATAAAATCCACAGTCCCTGTCCTGTGGAAAAGTTGACTTCCAGAGTTGAAAAGAAGCAAACATGAAGCTTCAACAGTCTGAGTAGATCAAGTTTCTATCTTCCAGGTATTTTTAGTCCAAAATTCTCCTCTTTGTGTTTCTACACCTAATGTTTCCTTGCAAAGCTGTGGTGGAGAGATGGAAACACAGAGAGGAAATTCTGCACTAAAAGACAAACATTTGAAGATACCCACTTGATTTTGTTTAACAGTGTTGATGAATTTTGGAATTACTATTTGCACAGAAATAGGACTGTGGATTTTGTGGCCTATCATTTCCACAGAAATTGTTTAAAGAAGGGATCTCCTGGCAGCCAGTATGGACAGCAGGAAGAATTAGATCAAACACCAGTGCTTTGAATGTGTACTTTCACTCCTCTGTTCCAGTTTGGACTTTCAGATATCAGCCTTATTTCACTGTTTACTGATCATTTTCAGCCACATCACAGCTGTTATGTTACTACTAATGCAAAGCAAACTTTTTGCTGTTTCTTTTAAACTAGGAAAAGGTTGTAAGAAAATGAAATGTGTTTCTCAGTGAGTTAGCATCACTTTATTAGTGGTTCAGATGAACAAAGTTTGCTGTGCAGTAAAGTGGAAGAAACACTTCCTGCGTTCCAGCACAGCTTTAGTGATAGTGGCTGTTCACAGCATGGCTTAATGTGAGTACACCTCCACAATGGAAAACACTATTTGTTAGAATGAGGAGTATATTGATTTTAGATGTCACATTTCCAGGCCACTCACCTTCCCAGTTTAGTATAAGGAAGCTGGTGTATTTGTTTGGAAAGCTTGTGCTGTGGTTTTGGAAGCCACACCTCCTTGTGTCTTTAGGCCCCAGTCAAGTTCACTACATCCCAAACAATATGTTCCCTTTTGAAACCAAAATGAAAGTTTTGCGTTCATGGTGATATATACATTGACAATTGGAAGTTGTTACCAATCATCGTAACTTATTTGGATACTTCTCTGTACATACAGAGGGATATCGGTAAATCTTTGGTCTGGACCTGCTGCTTTCCATGGGTGTGTTTTCCACAGAGCAGCCTGCGCCTCCACTGATGTCACAGAGAGCAGTGTGTCCTGTGTCCCTTCTGTGGCCACAGCTCCTCTCTGTTGGTCAGTGTTGGCAGCGTCAAAGTGAGCATTAAACTCATTGAGCTCACAAGGGAGTTTGGTGTGGGTGGAGATATTCATCAGGTTTTTCTCTCTGTAGTCTGTGATGTGCTGGAGTCCCTGCCACATGCGCCGTGGGTCTGAGGTGTCGTAATCCTCCAGCTTCAGTCTGTACTGTCTCTTGTCTGATGTCTGATGGATCTACAAAGGTCATATTTTGCGTTTTTGTATTCCTCAGCAGTGCCTGAGACATAAGCAGCAGAGCGAGCACGTAGCATGGACCACACTTCACAGTTTATCCAGGGTTTGTTATTGGGGTTTTAATCTGTTTTGTGGGAATGATATTGTCCGTGATTGTGCTGATGTAACCAGTAACTGCTGCAGCATTCTCCTCTAAGTCCACAGTAGACTCCTCTCTCAAGGCAGCAGTTTTTGAACACCTCCCAGTCTGTGTTGTTAAAACAGTCCTGAAGCATCTGTTCTGATTCTGCATTCCATACTTTAACAGTTCTGCAGACAGGTAGTGCTTGAGGAGCTTATAAACAAAGAACCAGAGAACAGCAAGAAATCAGGCCTCAGGTTTCAATAAAGATTTTAAAACTGACTGCAAGTGTCAGTGAAGGAAGTCAGTAGCGACACTATAGGTAAATGAAGTCGATACATAAACTTGCTTCATGTCTAAGCAGAATTTTTAGGCCCTGTTTGAATTTGCTACCATGGATAGATGTCTGTTACCCTTCCTGTCTGATGTAGATGAAGTTTAGCTATTTGTCACTTTAACCATTAATATTTATTTCATTTCTTTTCAATCTATTTACACAAAATTATCTTATCACTCAAGGGGCCTTACACTTAGGCCAGTTGTGTGTGCCAACTGTGGCATTGAGGCAGGGCTCCAATTCCTTAAAGATGAAGCATTATTTCTCACAGGAGTAAGGTTAGAGGATTGAGATTTGGTTCTTGCTTTGTGGAGTTTTCTTTTTCTCCTTTTTCTTTTCTTTTTCTTTTTTTGTGGGTTTTCTCCCATAGGGTTTCACATAATCAGCTAGAGGTCCAGTGTCAGTCCACTGTTGGTGGAGTCACAGACACAGACCAACAACAGGAGAACCTGGAGCTCCAGGAGTCATTAAGATCAGAGTGTAATAGTATCTGTGACTTTACTGTAAATATTCCAGTTCTGGACGTCACAGCACAAAGTGGAGAGTGCTGTGTGTTATTTTAGGAAGTTCCATCAATGTATTGTAGGTAAGGTCTGCTAAGCAGCATTTCATGGTTCAGGACTCACAGCAGGACTAATGTGGACAAGTCCAACTCATTTCATTCAGCACCACAACCATGATTTGTCACATGGAGTGAAGTGAAGCCAGTGAAGAGGAGGGGAATGGGAGGAGGAAGCAACACAAAGTGTTTGCTGGTCTCTGATGGGATCTTAGCCAGCAGTTTGTCTCTGTGTTATTCTGTCTCTGCACAGTTAAACATTCATACTCTCCACTAGGTGGACAGTCACAGTGGACACTGTCTAATGTCCAGAGGGAAAAAAAAGTTCTTTTATCACATATTAAAGCTGTGTGATGTTCACTGACACTGACCATGTGTGGTTTAAATACGTGTGCATGTTTATTTTCCTTAAGACAGAAGATGAGCTGATTAATGCAGGAAACAACATGAGTCAGACTCAAGTATCTGCCTTTATAATTCTAAATGAGCTGAGGACAAAAGGTGAAGACGACAGCTCATACAGAAAATTGGCACATTAAGAAAAAATATATTTTTTGTGTGAATAACATTAGTGCATATTTTCCACTTTTGATATATGATGGTATTATAAAAATATATATGTCTTTTCAGTCTAAAATCCTTCTAGTGTATCTACAGGAGCTGATTAGTCCCATATATACAGTGGTGTTCCAGTATATGTCAGAGGTCAAAGTGAAGACAGTCTAGTTGGTCTCATTGGATAAAGCCAGTTATCTGTGTGCAAACAAGCGTGACAGCAGATTTATTCCACTGAAGCTGTTTCTTTACTTTTTATTCTTCCCTCCAGCTGCAGTGAGAACATCTACAGAAGAAACATTATTATTATTATTTACTGTCCAACACAGTAAAGTGTAAATGATGGACATTTACTCAACACAACTTTTTATTTACACTGTCACAGGATAGAAAGAACAAAGAACTTCACAGATACAAATGTCTCACAGAAGAGACACTGCTTTGACTGTATGTTTAGGGTCGTCGTCCTGCTGAAAGGTGAACCTCTGCCCCACTCTCAAGTCTTTTGCAGCCTCTAACAGGTTTTCATCCAGGATTGCCCTGTATTTAGCTCCATCCATCTTCCCATCAACTCTGACCAGCTTCCTGTCCCTGCTGAAGGAAAGCACCCCCACAGCATGATGCTGCCACCACCATGTTTCACGGTGGGTATAGTGTGTTCAGGTTGTGCAGTTTTCAGTTTCCACCACACATAGCGGTTTGCATGTAGGCCAGAGAGTTCAATTTTGGTCTCATCTGACCACAGCACCTTCTTCTACATGTTTCCTGTGTCCTCTTACGTGGCTTGTGGCAAATTTCAAATGAGAATTCTTATTGTTTTCTTTCAACAACGGCTTTCTTCTTGCCACTCTTCCATAAAAGCCAGATTTGTGGAGTGTGTAACTAATTGTTGTCCTGTGGACAGATTCTCTCACCTGAGCTGTGGATTTCTGCAGCTCCTTCAGAGTTACCATCAGCCCTTTGGCTGCTTCTCTGATTAATGCTCTCCTTGCCCTTCTTGTCAGTTTATGCGGACGTCCATGTCTTGGTAAGGTTGCAGTTGTGCCATATGCTTTCCATTTTCAAATGATGGATTAAACAGTGCTCTGTGAGATGTTCAGAGCTTGGGATATTCTTTTATAACCTAACCCTGCTTTAAACTTCTCCACAACTTTATCCCTGACCTGTCTGGTGTGTTCCTTAGTCTTCATGATGCTGTTTGTTCACTCATGTTCTCTAACAAACCTGTGAGGCCTTCACAGAACAACTGTATTTATACTGACATTGAAGTACACACAGGTGGACTCTATTTACTAATTAGGTGACTTCTGAAGGTACTTGGTTGCATTGGATTTTATTTAGGGGTATCAGAGTAAAGGGGGATGAATACATATGCACACCACACTTTTCAGATTTTTATTTGTATAAAATCTTAAACACAAAGTATTTTTCTTCCACTTCACAGTTATGCAGCACTTTGTGTTGGTCTATCATATAAAATCCCAATAAAATACATTTAATTTTTGTTCTGCTTTATTCTTGAATGCTTTGCTTTAATTTGAAACGATTAAAGCCCAGCAGGCCCAATTTATCACCTTGATGTTAGTAACCTATTTTGACTTGATTGATGTATTTGTGTGTAACTGTATGTGCTACAATAGCGTCAGCTTGGCATGTTATCTAAAGACCCTCCAGCTGATTCTAAATGTTGCAGCATGAGTACTGAAAAGAGTGTCAGTGTGGTGTGTTCAGAGTTGTAGTTACTGACAGTGACCACTGGAGGGCAGTGATCATGGTAGTTTCTCTGTGAACAGTCCAGTTCCATCCACATGAATGTGAAGCCTGAATGTTTGTGTTGAAGACATCACTGTTGAAATGGAGAATTTAGTTCCATTGGAGCTCAGCTGATTCAACTGATCAATAATCAATAATAATGAAAACATCAAACAGCAGCAGAGTGTGTGTGTGTTCACACTGGGAGTCATGAGGAGGTTTCATGTCTTAGCATGTGAACTTCAGTCTGACTGAGACCCAGTCCAACCAGTCACACTGCATATTTGGATAATGAAGAGACCACCCCCCCCCCCCCCCCACACACACACACACACACACACCTCTCTGGGCAAGGCCTTGGAGTTTACTTTCACTTTGACCAAACTTTGTGGCGCAGATGATTTTCTCCATCTGAAGGCATTTACTCATCAACACTCCCTGTTGTTACCTGGGATTTCTGACCTTTGAGTTACTTTTTTTTCTTTCTTTTTTTTGTGTGTGTGTGTGTGTGTGTGTGTGTCAGTAAAAGTGCACACACACACACTCACAGAAGAAGCGTAAAAGAGTAAAAAGAAGCTTGAACTGAAGAACTAAGAGCCTTTCCTACAGTGACAGGAGAGAGCTGCAGAGGGATGAAAATTGAGTAAGTTGAGCTCCTGATTGGTTTAATTTGTCTTCATTAAAGGGACATGGTTTTCTCTAGTTTGTGGAAAATGCTGACAGTGACGAGGAGTTTGTTTAAATCAGGAGGTTTGAAACAGTCGTCGTCTCAAACTGAAATATCAGCTTGGAAAATTTAGACGGGTAAGACGGCCATGATACTTGTGTGTGTGTGTGTGTGTGTGTGGGCCGGAAAAGAAACTGTGAAAAGTCCTGATGAACTTTACAGAAGATACTGAACCATGGTGAAATTACAGGATATGGTCTGTAACAGACATGGACTCATGGGCCTCCTTCTCAGAGCAGGAGGAGCAGCTGATATTTCTACAGAAGAAATGATGGAGATGATGATTCACGTAAAACATATGAAGTTAAGGTTTTAGTCTCTTGGAGATACAGAATGTTCACTGAATAAAAGCTTTGTTACACTTTTTGGTCGAAGCAGATAAAAACATTTTTCAAGTTAACCAACTAAATCACCACAGACACAAATGTCTGCAGTTTTAATGTTTTATACAGCAGCACTAACTGTTGTTACCTGAGTTTTCTGACGTTTGTGTTTTTGTGGGGTTTTCGTGGAATTGTTGTTAAACCTGAAGTTACTGTGCCAAACCCAAATCCTGCTTCGTAGTACAGGCCTCAGGTCTCTGGTCCTCCTCCAACAGGAACTAGATTCTTTATGTAAAACTGTACGTAAACATGACCAATGATGAAATGAAATAGATTTCCTTTAAAAATAGTATTAATATTATTGTAAAGGCTTTATTGAAATTTTATTTTGAAAAGACTGTACAAGTTGTTTGGAATCTAATACTTTTGCAGTGAAAAGTAACTCTAATTTTATTGGGGAGAAAATATTTCACTGTTTTACTACATTTATTTCACAGCTACAGTTACTTTTCAGATGAAGATTTGAAATAAAAACCAAATGAGTCTGTTCTGCATGATCAGCACTTTGACTTTTGACAGTTGAAGTATATTTTACTGATTACACTCGTGTACTTTTACTCAAGTGAAATTAGAAAGCAGGATTTTTAGATTGTGTCAGATAAAACCAGTGGATCTCAGTCTGTCTGTGTGTTAGTGAATGGAAATGCTCGTCCCTGGATCCTGTGTGTGCTGCTCTGCACTTCACTGCAGCTTCATGACCCCATCTAGTGGACTGACAGTGGAAGTACAGCAGCTGATGGCAGCTTCCTCTGCCTCACACTGCTGTCTGACTGCATTCAACTGACACTGATATGAAAGAGGAAAGAAGAGCCAATCAGTGGAGGAGCAGCTGATATTTCTACAGGACAAATGATGGAGAGGATGATTTCAGTTTATGTGCAGATGAATGATTTGTGTTTTCTCTCCAGATGAAGGTAGAAAGTGTGTGTGAGCTGATGTTGATGTGAATTCAGCATCATGAATCAGTGTGAGGACAGAGAGGAGGGAGCCCCTCCCCCTAAAAGCAGTCTGTGTGGGGACCATGAGATCCAGACCAAAGCTCAGAGGTGAGATGAGGATCTCTAACTGTCCATGACTCTTCTCCATGTCAGAGCTCAGCACTCACATCACTGCACCATCATTATTCACACTCAAAACTCTGTGTGTGTTGTGTTGAAGGCCAGAGCAGCAGCACACACCAGACTCTGCTGGACCTGGACCTGAACATGGACCTGAGCCCAGCTGTGTGTCCATGAAGAGTGACAGGTCGATGGTTGAGCCCGTTAATTTCAAAGGACAGCCTCCCTCTGCTGCAAAGAAGTGAGCCGCAGCTGAGTTTAAAATGTATCAGACAGCTGTCCTGTATAACTGGTCTTCTATGAAAGATGAAGTGATTGTGTTTTGTCTCCAGGCTTCATGAATGACACAGTATATGAACATGATCAGGCTGAAACACAGGCTTTAGTGGCAAAGTTGATGTTTCTCTTTTCAAGAAAAGCACTTATGTTCTTATATGTGTCATTCAGATCAGAACTAAAACTCCCTGTAACTCAGCACCTATCCAGTTCCAGTGTTTGTGTTAGTGTCCTGTAGCAGAGGTGAGACTTCTGTCAAACCCAGTGTGAGTCCTTAAAACTCATCATTTAAAAGGTGGACTTGTTGTGATGACTCTCGGTCATGAGGTACAGAAGTGATTGCTTGTTTCCTCTCATTGAGAATGTCACAGCACAGTAGTGTTTGCTTTCATCAGGACAGTCACCACAGAACATAAAAGCAGCTGTTGTTTGTGTACAAAGCATAAAACGCTCACAGATGCTGCAAACATAATGTGAGCTAATTCTTCATGATTCCTCCACAGAGTGGACCAGGAGAGCTCAGAGGTTCCCAGTGCTCAGTCTGCCCAGCAGCATCAAACACACCTGGACTCCATATTTATGGTCTGTACATGGACAACAACTACTTTGACATCTGTTGTGTTGACAATAATCTCCATGCTGCACTTTTTAGAGCAGTGGATTGTCAGTGTGTCCAACATGGATCTGATGTTTGGCTCCATGGTTTTACTTTGATTGTGTCATTCATATAGTTTTCTGTTCCAGCTGCTGGAGGAGAACATTGTCACTTTTGTGAAGAAGGAGCTGAAGAAGATCCAGAAGGTTGTGAGTCCAGATTACCCACAATGCTCAGAGAGTCAGAGGGAGGATGAGGAGGTGTTGGATGGTGAGGATGAAGAGCAGAGGAGGAGCAGCAGAGAGGCTTTTGTGAAGATCACAGTGAACTTCCTGAGGAGAATGAAGCAGGAGGAGCTGGCTGACTGTCTGCACAGCAGTAAGAGGATTTCTCTAAAGATTCAACATGATGGACAAATGGGACATTTACTAACATCTCAAGACATGGAGGGACATATGTTCATGTGTGTTCTTTAGGGGGGTGAACATGTCATGTTTTCTTTATGAATCAGTCATTGATGTTGTTTCTTGTTTGTTCATTCAGAACATGTTGCTCCAGTTTGTCAACGTAAACTTAAATCTACTCTGAAGAAGAAGTTCCAGTGTGTGTTTGAGGGGATCTCTAAAGCAGGAAACCCAACCCTTCTGAATCAGATCTACACAGAGCTCTACATCACAGAGGGAGGGACTGGAGAGGTCAATGATGAACATGAGGTTATACAGATTGAAACAGCATCCATGAAACCAGCCAGACCAGAAACAAGCATCAGACGAGAAGACATCTTTAAAGCCTCACCTGGAAGAGATGGACCAATCAGAACAGTGATGACAAAGGGAGTTGCTGGCATTGGGAAAACAGTCTTAACACAGAAGTTGACTCTGGACTGGGCTGAAGACAAAGCCAACCAGGACATACACTTCACGTTTCCATTCACATTCAGAGAGCTGAATGTCCTGAAAGAGAAAAAGTTCAGCTTGGTGGAACTTGTTGATCAGTTCTTTACTGAAACCAAAGAAGCAGGACTCTGCAGGTTTGAAGAGGTCCAGGTTCTGTTCATCTTTGACGGTCTGGATGAGTGTCGACTTCCTCTGGACTTCCACAACACTGAGATCCTGACTGATGTTACAGAGTCCACCTCAGTGGATGTGCTGCTGACAAACCTCATCAGGGGGAAACTGCTTCCCTCTGCTCGCCTCTGGATAACCACACGACCTGCAGCAGCCAATCAGATCCCTCCTGAGTGTGTTGACATGGTGACAGAGGTCAGAGGGTTCACTGACCCACAGAAGGAGGAGTACTTCAGGAAGAGGTTCAGAGAGGAGGAGCAGGCCAGAAGGATCATCTCCCACATCAAGACTTCACGAAGCCTCCACATCATGTGCCACATCCCGGTCTTCTGCTGGATCACTGCTACAGTTCTGGAGGATGTGTTGGAAACCAGAGAGGGAGGAGGGCTGCCCAAGACCCTGACTGAGATGTACATCCACTTCCTGGTGGTTCAGTCCAAACTGAAGCATGTTAAGTATGATGGAGGAGCTGAGACAGATCCACACTGGAGTAAAAAGAACAGGAAGATGATTAAGTCTCTGGGAAAACTGGCTTTTGAGCAGCTGCAGAAAGGAAACCTGATCTTCTATGAATCAGACCTGACAGAGTGTGGCATCGATATCAGAGCAGCCTCAGTGTACTCAGGACTGTTCACACAGGTCTTTAAAGAGGAGAGAGGACTGTACCAGGACAAGGTGTTCTGCTTCGTCCATCTGAGTCTTCAGGAGTTTCTGGCTGCTCTTCATGTCCATCTGACCTTCATCAACTCGGGAGTCAATCTGCTGTCAGAAGAACAAACAACCTCCAACAGGTCTAAACTGTTCAGAGACAAACCTGATCCAACACAGCTCTACCAGAGGGCTGTGGACAAGGCCTTACAGAGTTCAAATGGACACCTGGACTTGTTCCTCCGCTTCCTCCTGGGTCTTTCACTGCAGACCAATCAGACTCTCCTACGAGGTCTGCTGACACAGACAGGAAGTGGCTCACAGACCAATCAGCAAACAGTCCAGTACATCAAGAAGAAGACTGAAGAGACTTCCTCTGCAGAGCAAAGCATCAACCTATTTCACTGTCTGAATGAACTGAATGATCGTTCTCTAGTGGAGCAGATCCAACAGTCCCTGAGTTCAGGATGTCTCTCCACAGGTGAACTGTCTCCTGCTCAATGGTCAGCTCTGCTCTTCATCTTACTGTCATCAGAAAAAGATCTGGACGTGTTTGACCTGAAGAAATACTCTGCTTCAGAGGAGGCTCTTCTGAAGCTGCTGCCAGTTGTCAAAGCCTCTAACAAAGCTCTGTAAGTGTATAGATAGTTGGATTTATTCATCATTATATAAAGACTGTGCTATTTTATTCAGCAAGAGCGAAAATAAATTCCTCTCTCTAATTCCTTATCATCATCTCTGAGCTCTGAGCTTCAGCACATTGAATCTGAATTAAAATAATGGATCCTACATTAAAGAGCCAAGTCTCAGCTTTAATTTGTGCAGGTTGACATCAGTATAGAAAGAACTGTGTGGGAGATTCAGCCCTTTTATTGGTTCAGAAGTAACTGGACAAATACACTTGAAGTAAAACAAACTCATCACATTTAATATTTAATGTAAAATCTTTTGCAGTCATTGACTGTAATATCCATTGTTATATGTTAGCTGATTATTCTGTCCCCTGTGCACGTGGCTCTGCACACCGGTACAGATAGCTAAACAGGTGTCTAGCACTGGTGGATTAATAATGACTCAGATGTTGAAGTAAAGTCATCTTCCTTTACTGTCAGTCCTTGCCACGTAGCTTTCTACAATGTTGGACAGTCTCTTGTGAAACAAAAATAAATACAAAAAATATCCTCAATATATATACAAGGCATAAGGGATGGCAACAATTGCTTAAAACAACAAAAGAAATGGCTACGCTATATAAGACAAACAGGAATGTAGCATCAAGCAATAAATCTTAGTGAATAAGCAATAACTTTCACAATATACAAAAATTTTATCTGTACAAATGATATATATATGATAGACTTACAAACAAAGCTCCTCAAAGGCTCAACATCAGCGGATGCGATAGATTAAAAAGCTATGCTCTGGAGCACATGGTGATATATGAAAAATGGCCACTCTGACATGTGACCTGAACCATGTGATCAGTAATGACTAATAGAAACAATGCCCTTCAAATTAAAACAACTTCCTTCACATTAACAGTAGGAAGCACTGCAGTAACACGTAATGTAATGTAACACTGAAAGTACCATATTATCCCAGCAGATTGCTTTGTTCCCGGAATGCCCATAGCAGGGCTGGCTCAGGCAACTGAACCATCCCTTAGTTATGCTGCTATAGGCCTAGGCTACTTCCCATGATCTTCTGCACACCTCTGCCTCTCTTTCTCTCCTCAGACCCACTCTCATATTTATTTATTCTTTATTCCATGTCATCAACTCTGTGTCCTCTCTGTCCCGTAGTCCTGTGCTTGTTTCTCTCTGGTCTCTCTTTCTCTGTACCTTTCTGCAGGTATCTCTGGCTCCGGAGCTGCATGTTCTCTGTCTGTGGTCCTGGCTCCACCACCCTGCTGCTGTTTATTGTCTACAATTATCCATTTCAACCACATTACTATGTTTAATGTTCCACTCTGCTACATATACATTTTGGACTAATATTCAATCCCAGCTCTAATATAAATAATTACCAATCAGGACAGCTTTTTGCTTCTGTGCTCTGTTTCCTATCATAACTGTAATCTGCTGAGCACACAGTATCCACTAACTGTTCTGTAATCTGAATGCTGGCCCTCAAACATTGTTCACTCACTGCCAACCCTGTTTGTATCATGTTTTATATGCTGCTTCTCCTCGTCTCCTCCATTCCTAGCTGTCCTGTTTTCCTCCTTTTCCTCCTTTCACCCAGCCTAGCCATCGACAGGAGGCTCCCCCATATGAGCCAGGTTCTGCTCAAGGTTTCTTCCTGTTAAAACTGAGTTTTTGAATCAGAGCCAATGAAAGATGATCATCAATGTAGAAACTCCTCATTGGTTAGCAGGTGGATAAAGAGCTGATATTTCTGCTTCACTCAACAAATCTGTGATTGATGTTTGGCCCAGTTTTCAAATGCAGGTCTGTTAGTTTGCATTGAGCTGCAGAGCAAACTGAGAGTTTTGTTCCTTCAATTATCCTTTCAACACAAATGTTATTTGACTTTTTCTTTATTGTTTCCTCTTCAGATTGAGCAGCTGTAACCTCTCAGAGAAAAGCTGTGAAGCTCTGTCCTCAGTTCTCAGCTCCCAGTCCTCTAGTCTGAGAGACCTGGACCTGAGTAACAATGACCTACAGGATTCAGTGGTGAAGCTGCTGTCTGCTGGACTGAAGAGTCCACACTGTACCCTGGAGACTCTCAGGTCAGGTCAAGTTCCAGTGTTTTTTAAATGACTGCAGATATTTCTTGAGTCCATCAATGCTGACTTTAGAGAGGCCCACATCTAATGATGTTCACAGTTTATACAGTCTTTGAGTTTTTCTATTTTGTTTTCATCCAGCTTCACATATATGAACTCTGGCTGAGATACACAAGCTCACTTATGCTTTGTTATATAATGGTTTAAACAATTGCATGTCAGTGTTACTGACTTCAGTAAAAATTATAACAGAAAAATTCAGTGACGACCTTTTATTTCACTATGAAACCAAGATTTCAAATGAATACTAAACAATGAGAACTGTAACAAAATATACTACATTTCTATCAACTAATACAAATGAATGGACACATTAAGTAATTAATAATCCTGACATTTAATACTAATAATATAATAAGATAAGATAAACCTTTAATAGTCCCGCAATGGGGAAATTACACTGTTACAGCAGCAAAGAGCAGATACAGTAAGGTACAGGCACTCAGAATATACAGATAAGATAAAAAGAAATACAGATTCCAAGAAAAAATTACTTATTAGAGGAAAATAATAATAAATACTATAAACAGAATAACCAAAGTGACCATGTGCACTGTTTGAGAAGTATGGTGAAAAGAAGAAAGACTGTACATATCGCACCAAATTTAAGTCCAGACATGAGTGTGTGTGCATGTGGTTTTGTGTGCATGTGGTTTGCTCAGCACAGCTGGTTGTACAGTCTAACAGCAGCAGGAAGGAAGGACCTGTGATAATGCTCCTTCACTGTCTTGGGGTGAAGCAGCCTATCACTAAAGGAGCTGCTCAGTGCTGTCACTGTGTCCTGCATGGGGTGGGACTCATTTGCCATCATTGATGATAGCTTTGCTACCATCCTCCTCTCTCCCACCACCTGCACTGGGTCGAGGGGGCAACCCAGGACTAAGCTGGCCTTCCTGATCAGTTTGTCCAGTCTCTTCCTGTCCGCCATAGAGATGCTGCTGCTCCAGCAGACCACAGCATAGAAAACGGCTGATGCCACAACAGATTCGAAGAAGGACCTGAGGAGAGCCCCCTGCACTCCAAAGGATCTGAGTCTTCTAAGAAGGTAGAGCCTGCTCTGACCCTTCTTGTATAGGGCATCAGTGTTGTCAGTCCAGTCCAGTTTATTGTTCAGGTGAACACCCAGGTATCTGGGAATGGAGAAGTTATGGAGTTTGCTTAGGGTGTGTTTTGTGCCTATTAGAAGAAGTTCTGTTTTGTTACTGTTTAATCTGAGGAAGTTTGAGGTGAACCAGGATTTTATTTCAAGAAGGCAGTTGGTAAGGGAGGAGGGAGGGAGTGTAATGTTGGGTTTGGTTGAAAGGTAGAGCTGGGTGTCATCCGCGTAGCAATGAAAATCAATGCAATGTTTACGGAAGATGTGACCAAGAGGGAGAAGGTAGATTATGAACAGCAGGGGCCCCAGGACAGAGCCCTGGGACACGCCTGTAGTGACTGGGACTGAGTGAGAGGTGAATGATTTTAGCTGAATGAACTGAGTGCGGCCTGAGAGGTATGAATGGAACCAGTTGAGGGGTGTGTTTGTGATGCCAATGGAGGAGAGTCTGTCCAGACGGATGCTGTGTGAAATTGTGTCGAAGGCCGCATTCAGATCAAGGAGGAGGAGAATGGATAGTGAACCAGAGTCGGCAGCCAGGAGGAGGTCACTGGTGATTTTGAGAAGTGCAGTTTCAGTACTATGGAGGGGGCGGAAACCAGACTGGAATTGTTCATTTAAATTATTGCAGGATAACTGTACTGCTGACCACCATGTCAGACTCACAGTCCTTTATCCTCACATACTGTGGGCGGTTGGTGAGGTAGTCCAGTATCCAGGCTGATGTGAGATGTGATGATCTACTCCCGAGTGCTCCAGCTTGTCCCTCAGGAGCAGCGGCTGTATGGTATTGAAGGCACTAGAGAAGTCGAAGGACATGATCCTCACAGTGCTGCCGGGCTTCTCCAGGTGAGAGAGAGCTCCTCTGTGCAGGAGGAAGATGACAGCCTCCTCCACTCCAATACCAGGCTGGTAGGCAAACTGCATCGGGTCCATCGACCCATCCATGGGTGAGTACTAGTTGCTCCAGTGTCTTCATCAGGTGCGATGTAAGCGCCACAGGCCTATAGTTATTGAAGAGGTGGTTCAGTTGCGCTGTCTTAGGCACTGGTACCACACAGGATGTTTTCCACAGCTGTGGAACTCTTCCCAACTTCAGGCTGAGGTTGAAGACATGTCCTGCAATTCCACAGAGCTAGTCTGCACAGGACTTGAGGAGCCTGGAGCTGAGCTCTCTTCTCACCTGGTCTGTAGAGAGGGACAGATTGGAGGACGGGGACTGGGTGATTGAAGGGGGGGTCTGAGAGGCTTGGAATAAGAGGAGTAAGGGCAGTGGGGGGCGGTTGTGAGCTGGGTTCTGCAGGAGGGGGGTGGGGCAGTGTCTTGGAGGAGCAAGGGCAGTGGGGGGTGATTGTGAGCTTTGAGTTCTGCAGGAGAGGGGATGGAGCAGTATACTGGAGGTGCCGACAAGCGGTGCTGCAGTGGAGACAACTGGGTGGAGGGAGGGTTAGGTGACTGGTCAAACCTGTTGAAGAACAAGTTCAAGTCATTCTCTCACTTCTGATCCCCCACAGTCTGGGAGTCTGGTTCCCTGTGCCCCAAGATGGTTTTAAGTCCCCTCCAGACTCCACAGATGTTGTTCCTCTGCAGCTGGTCCTCCATCTTCTTTTTGTAGCTACTCTTCCCTTCTCTGATCTTCCTCCTCAGCTCTCTCTGCACCTCCTTCAGTTGCTCTCTGTCACCTGACCTAAAGGTCCTCTTCTTCTCCTTCAGGAGAGCCTTTATGTCAGCGTTTATCCACGGTTTGTCATTTGGAAAACACTGTACAGTCCTGGTGGGTACGGTGTTGTCCACACAAAAATTAGTGTAGTCCATTATGCAATGGGTCAGGCTGTCAATGTCCTCCTCGTGAGGATTGTAGAGTTCGTCCAACACAGTGGTTTAAAAGCAGTCCCTCAGAGCCTCCTCAGACTCACGGGACCATCATCTGACTGTGCGGGTCACAGCTGGTTGCCTGTGCATGAGTGGTTTGTACACAAGCATGAGGTGCGCCAGGTTGTGGTTGGATCTGCCCAGAGGAGGAAGGGGTGATGATGAGTATGCCTCCTTGGTGTTGGCATAGAATAAGTCCAGTGTCCTATTTTCTCTGGTGTGGCAGATAACATACTGTGAGAAAGTAGTCAGAGTGGATGATGGAGACACATGGTTGAAGTCCCCCGAGATAAGGAAAAGGGCATGAAGGTGCTGTGTCTGCAGCCTGCTGACTGCTGAGTGAAGGAAATCAAGGGCCACATCGCCATTTACAGAGGGGGGGCATACACCGCGATAACAACATGCGAGAATTCCCTTGGTAAATAATATAGCCTCATGCTAACAGCTAGCAGCTCAATGGCCTTACAGCAGAGCTGTTCGTTAACAGTGATGTGCCCTGGGTTACACCACCTGTTGTTTACAAACACAGCCAGCCCTCCACCCTTCCTCTTACCGCTCTCCACCGATGTTCACTAATAAAATATCACTACGTTAGTCAATGTTTAAAATGTTACTGGACTTTTTGACGGACAGGACTCAGGTGGTCAAAATAAACAGCACTGTATAGAATAGCTTAACAACCAGCACAGGGGCCCCACAGAGCTGTGTACTTTCTTCCCTCCTGTTTTCACTGTACCCAAATTACTGTATTTCTCATTGTCAATCTGTGAAACTTTGCTGATGATACCACATTTGTGGGATTAATCACTAAGAAAAATGAAACTATCTACAGACAAGAGACTGTCCAAGGCAGTGGATTGGTGCACCATCAGTGGATTGGTGCAATGCAAATAACCTGGAACTGAGTGTAAGCAAAATGAAGGTTCTTGTGGTGGATTTCCGCAAGGATTCCTTGGTTTTACTATCTCTGCTGACTTAAAATGGACAAACACCACTTGTGCCACCCTGAAGAAAGCTCACCAAAGACTCTGTTTTCCGAAACAACTAAAAAAGTGGAGGGTGTTGGGCCCAAGGATGTTATGTTTTTTTATCGAGCGGCTGTGGAGAGCATTTCAACTTTTGGCATCACTGTCTGGTTTGGAAGTCTGACTGCAGAGCTGTCCGCCTTCTTAACACCTTAGAACTTGCACTTGAGACCAGTTATGCTTTTATTATTTTTATATGTTATATTTTATAATTTTATTATTTCCCCTTATAATACGTATGAATTCGCTTTTTTTTTTTTTAGGTTTTAAAGATATGGTTATTTTATTATGGTTATTACTTATGCTGCTACTATTGTCAGTGGGTATGTGACTGTATTTATTATTGCAAGTATGTTTTGTAATTGCACTGACCTCACTAAACACACCCCTAATGACTTACTTATTTGGCAATGAAGTATTGAAACTTGATCTTGACTCTATCCCACATTTTAGCTTCTCCTCTCAAGATAAACCCAGACACTGAAGAAGATTTTTGTCAGTCAGCTTCTGAATGATCAGCTGCTCTGCAGTGGAGAGGGCAGGTAGCTGTGCTAATGCTAATGCTAGGTGAGCAGTTCAGAGTTTCTAATGAGAAGTGGATTTCCTGAGGAGAGTCAGTCTGTTTTTTTAACTGCAGAGCAAAGTCACATGGTCAGTGTGTGAGTCAACAAGTAAACAGGTGTAACCATGGCAACTAAATACAAGAGTGATGGAGACAGCTTAAGCTTCAAAATCCTCAGACTCAAAAATCATGACTCAGATTTCACGGACTAAACCTAAAAACTGGTAAATGGCTGTGTTTATATAGAACTTTTACCCACAGTTCTTTACATGCTGCCTCTCATTCACCCATTCACACACACTGATGGCAGCCAGCTACCATACAAGGTGCTGGTCTGGCCATCAGGGCTGGTTTGAGGTTGAGGTTTTTAGCCGAAGGACACTTGATATTGACAGGAGAGCTGTGATTAATGGACAAACCTCTCTACCTGCTGAGACACAGCTGCCCTGTACTTACAACTAATGAACAATTTTATCAGAGGATTCAAACTAAATCAAATCAGGTACCAACATTAACACAGTTACAGTCAAGACCTGAAGTATTTGGAAAGTTATTCTGAGCTTAACTCTGAGCTTCAGCACACTGAATCTGAATTAAAATAATGGATCCTACATTAAAGAGCCAAGTCTCAGCTTTAATTTGAGCAGGTTGACATCAGTATAGAAAGAACTGTGAGGGAGATTCAGCCCTTTTAGTGGTTCAAAAGTAACTGGAAAAATACACATGAAGTGAAACAAACTCATCAGATTTAATATTTAGTGTAAAATCCTTTGCAGTCATTGACTGTAGTATCCATTATTGTATTTTAAAGTAAATGTGTTGAGAGTCTGAAGAACACATGTTTAACTGTCCAAATACTTATGGCCTTGACTGTTCATGTCTGTTTATTACTGATTGTGTCATATTTAACTGTCATGTCTCTAACTTGATGAGAATAAAACAGAAAGGATTTGAATCAGAGCCAATGAAAGATGATCATCAATGTAGAAACTCCTCATTGGTTAGCAGGTGGATAAAGAGCTGATATTTCTGCTTCACTCAATAAATCTGTTTGATGTTTGGCCCAGTTTTCAAATGCAGGTCCATTAGTGGTAACACTTTAGAATAACGAACCGTTATAAGACATTTATAAGCTATTAGTAGATATTAGTAGATAGTTAACTAATCATGAACTAAACACTTATATACATTTGTAAATGATTATTAAAACACTTATTAAGTTATAAGACATTTATAAACTATTAGTACATATTGAACTAATCATGAATAAACCATTTATATACATTTGTAAATGATTATAAAAGCATTTATAACTAAAGTTGTACAACATTTATATATGATTTAGACATTATTAAAAATGCTGTGCCAACATTGTTTGTACAGGATTTATTCATCATCAACTAATTTTCAATATGATCAACCTTATTAGTAAATTATCGGTGAAATAGTGTAGATGTGTTAAAAAACCCACTGTACCACCATTTGTTTATTCATGTTTAACAGATGATTTGTTAGGCATTCATTAAAAAATCTATAAATGATTTGCAGATGTTATTATGTCCCCTAATCTAAAGTGAAGACTATTCATTATTTACACGTCTGTTAATGTGCCACCATTTATTCATGTTAAACAAATGATTTGTTAGACATTCATAAAACATCTATAAATCAGTTGCAGATGTTCTTATGTCCCTTAATCTAAAGTGAACCACATTCATCATTAACAAATATCTAATAATGTTTGCTAAAGATCTGTAGACTTTTTCATCACATGTAATACATGTTGTAGACAACTTTGGGATCCATCCTTCCTTGTGACATCAAACAGTAACAGAATTAGGAGTACAGTGTATAAGAGTATAAAACATTTTATTAAAACAAGCACAGCAAGCAATGTGCTACGAAACAACATATAGCAATAACAATGAAGTGCTTTTCAACAGCCCTCACATTCAAAGATTAAAAATTGTTTGCTCTGCCAACAGGGCCTCCTTAGCTTTGGTCAACTCCTGTATTTTTTTTGGATTGTGCATCATCTTTTTCCTTGGCCTGTGTGCACAGCTGTGGGAGACGGTGGCGTTCGGTTACCTGAAACCACAAAGACCAGTGGCAGCTAGTTATCCAAAATTGATAGTTACTATAACACTGTATTATAACTTAGGATGGGAATTGGTAAAATGTTATGGATATCAAATCTACTATCAGTTCTGCTTATTGATCTGATTCTTTAATGATTCCCTCATCAATTCCTGATTTATGTGAGAAAAACCTCCATAAATCAGCTAGTTAGAATCAGACAGGAGGATGCCTGCTGACCTGATAGGTCAACAGGTTGCAGTTTCTCAATTCATATAACTAACTGCGTTTACATGGACATCTTTTTTTTTTCCCAATACAATTTTAATCATCTAATTTAAAAAAGTTGTCCATGAAAACGGAGTTTGATAGAAAATGTAGTAGCTAGCTCGTTAGAGTGGTTTACTACAAATTCTCAACCTGAACTGATTTCCATCACTAGTTATCACGCCAGCTAAAACAATTACTACTATGCTTAATGGCACAACCACAAGTTATTCAGTGTTTCATGTTATGATAGTTTATCACCTTGCATCAATCTGCATTCACCATGTGGGATTAGCAAAACTATCCAAACCACACTGACATGTCCTGTTGATAAAGTTGGCTAGACTAGCCGATATAGCTAACAGAGCTAACTAGCTAAAAACCACTTAGTGTTTGTGCTTGCTTGATAGTTTAGCAGATTCAGCAAGATAAAATAAGTCAACAAATAAGTTAACCAGCAAACATGAATTTAGAACTGTGGACTTGTAACGTTACTGTAACAGTTAGCTTTTCTACTTCCTGCTTCTGAGGAGTGCAGACGTGTTTCTGACTGCTCCTACTGTCTCTTGGCTTGCTTTTTTGTTTCTCTCGTCTCGTCTTTGTGATTTTCTTTCCTGAGCACCCTGCTCTGCTACTCTTGGGATATATTTTTTTGAGATGGAGCTTATTAACTGGTCACTCAGTGCATTGGACAAAATTTTCCCACAAAGAAAAGAATCACTGGGAGAACCACTCTGCCCTGAGGGGACATTCGCTGCGGGGTATGTCCGAGATGCTTGGGACTCCTGGCGTCTGGTATGCCTGGAAGCGCTGTCCCTGGAAGACGTGGAGGATCTATTTATCTATTGGACATTGATAGCAGGGATACTACTGATTGGCCTGGGTATTGCCCTGATCTATCGGAGAATTGGAAAAACCGCTGCTGGCAGATTGGCACGGAGATAAAACAGCACCTCGGGTTCATGGATACTCGGCTGACGGAATTCCATCAGAAGATGGCTCGGATCGAAGGACTGATCAGTGACATCTCAGCCCGATCTGAGGAGGAACAGAGACGAAGTGATAACATCGGAAGACAGTCCAAACACCTGTTGAGATCGGTGAAGGGACTGTCTGTCAAGCTTGAGGAGATGTCGAAGCTACTCCATGCATCTGCAGGGGATAATGAGCACCGATACCAGTCCGATTGACTACTGATCCAGATAAATTCAACGCGGATCGATAAAATTGCTTTGTGCATATTGGCTGTATTGTTTCTGTCCCTCGCCCCCCTCTCCCGGCCTAGAAGAATAGCTCTGCAGCTGTGCTCCTATCAAATTCCTATGCAGTTCGTATCTCCCTTCAAGGACAACTGATGAACTGACCTGTAAACATCCTGGCAGTCTAGGTCATACAAATCGCAAACACTTCTCATAGACTGATGCACACACACTCCCCTCCCTACCCACCCCCATCTACCGTCTGCCTCCGCACCTTATCTTTTGTAATTTTTCTCTTTACATTAACTGCACTATGAGGACCAAAGTCGCGGTTTTTGCCCTGGTCTTTGTTCTTTTATTACTTTCGCCGTCCGTGTTTGCGTCCGGAGATCGCGGCCATGGACCCATTGTTTACACTAGGGATCAGCTGAAGGCGCTTCGTAACACAGCGGTGCTGCCCCAGGAGAGACCCGACGTCCCCGTGAACTGAGGAGGAGGAGGCGGGGAT